>LBNU01011132.1:43795-66396 GCA_014162995.1 Artemisia annua
TCAGGTTATGGGTTCTGATGCCGTCAGCTCGTCGTCATTAGGGTTCTCGGATGGCCTAGATCTACTTTTGACGCCGTCACTTGTAAATGTGCTCTGGGCCGTCACTCTTTATCATTACACCTGACGGCCTACTTTCTCTAACACCTGACGCCGTCAGGTGTAAACATCTTGTTTTCTTCATAGGGCGTCTAGTGTAATCTGATTTTACTCCTTTGTCAATGTTGGCTGACGGCGTCACCTTGTGACTCTGACGTCGTCAGGAAGGTTTTCCAGCTTCTTTTGAGACTTTGTCGTTTTCTTCACTATTATGCTCCAAAAACGTCCAAATTAGCATGTTTTCCAGAATTCTTCTCAAAAGTACCTAAAATGAAAAAAGGAACGATTTAGGGCAATATTTGATCACATTTACTCGAATTAGGGCTTAAATGGCCCCTTAAAACGGGTACACTTTTCGTCTCATCAAATACCCTTACACTTGAGATTTGCTTGTCCTCAAGCAAATAAGCTTTTATTCCAATCAAAATATGAGTTAGGGGTCATTTAACACAAATATAAAAGTAATTACAACAAATAGTCATTCGACCCTAATCATAATAAGCACGGAAATCATACACTAGCACCTCACAAATAGTGTTTGGATACTCTCATCTCTCAAGTGTCATAGAATTATATCTCATAAATGAAAACGGAAAATATCTCTCACTACCTGTCATAGCAAATAGATTACCATAGGCTTGGGAGAGGATCAATTACTCCTCCACTAGGCGTAAGCACCTAAGATAAACTATCAAAGAGGGCTTTCCAAAGGGTTGTAATGTAAGGTGTAGGGATATGATAAACACGGTTTGGTTGGAATAAAGGGTATTTTAATGGTGGCGAGTTAATTATCATGATCAAATACATGCACTATACAATGTTGCTAAGCCAAGACTCGACTCAATCTTAAGCTAAAAACAAAATAACAAAAACTTAAAAGAAACATAAAAGAAACGGGATGGTAGTCCGTATTTTTTTTCTACTTTTCTTTTTCTAATTTTTTTGTATTTTTCTTGATTTTTCGATTTTTTTTTCATACATTCTTACCCTACCATCCAAAATAATACATCATAGGGGCCTCGGTTCTCCCCTTACACTTGAACTTTTACATAACTTTACAATTACTATTCTAATGACTCGAATTAAGATAATTGAAAAACTTGGAGTACTTTTAAAATATTTAGCACATATGGGGGTAATAATGTTGTTCTTCCCCATTACTCCATTACACTAGTACTTTACCCATGAGTCCCAATCGTCCCAAAACAATATGTACAAGGATATGACTCGACTTAGCAACCATGTAATCGATTAGATAATTAACAAAGGGTTTAACAAATGTTGTCACAATAATGCACTAAAGGTGAGTGCATACAAGGTAGGCTAAGGCGATTTGGGTATACATTTAAGTGGGGTGTAACAAATTCTCACTTTGAGTAAGATGCTCAAAGGTCGAAACGAAAAGATAGGCTCGGAGGGGTGTACTAGGGGTATCGTGTACCAAAAATGGGTACATCGCAAAGGGTTTGGGAGAATTACTTGACCAATGTAGCCAATGTAATTATAACAAAAACACGGGTGTAAAAACAAAGGGTTAATCCTAATGCCTCTTATCATGTAGTAGATCTAACTACACGAATGTAGTCTCACATGTGGGTTTGAGATGGTCCTAACGTAAGTTCTAGAATCTAAGTGCTACCGGTACTCACATCATAGCATCAAAGATGGATGCTTTTCCTACCAATTCTAGGGGTGAACCTCACATATTTGGGGTGGAAAATTTTTTAGTGGTACGGTTTTGTGCTAGTCATATAATTTCCTATCCATGAGACGCTCATTAATACCAAAGTCTCACTTCTAAATGTTGTAAAAAAATTAAAATTGGCGCTAAAATTGCCCTAACAAATATTTCTCTCGGTTTTATTACAAATTTACTATCAAACAAACAAAAATCAAGCGCAATTGTATTCTCTAAGGTGCCTTCATTTACCCCCCTTACACTTAAACCGAACATTGTCCCCAATGTTCAAATAGAAGATGTAAAAGTAAATAAAATGAAAGAATGAAATCAAATACTCCCCTGATTCGTTTGATGTCGATAGTGAGGTAACATGGTTAGATCTTCTTCCAAGAAAGATGAACGCTCAAAGCTTCCCTTACAAAATATAGATCATCTTCTTGTCCAAAATAACCTGTTAACCTGAAAAAAAGATAAAGGCCAACCTCGCATAAAATCGGCGGTATAATCTATAATATGATATAATGCTTGTGGAATGAATATTTTTTTGCAGAATTCCTGGAGATTATAAGTTAGAGAATTAACAAAAACTTTTTATTTCCGGAAGAAAAACAAAACTTCCAAAAATTGCAGAAAATTATTACCTGACGCCTTCAGGTTGTAATGCCTGACGCCGTCAGAAATGATCTAACAGAATTCTCATGTTAAGTTTCCGGAAAAATTCTGGAAAAACTAGAGCTTACTTCCTGGAATTCCTGCAAAAATTCATTATGACTCGATACAAGCATTTTACTCAAACAAATACTAATATGTATGTTAATTTACATTGTTATGATTCATGTTCATTCGTTCTTATAAACCGATTTAGATTTCCCTTACACTAGCTTTTGCAAAATACCTTTATATGTAGTTAAGACGAAGTTAAAAACAAAATAAAGCATTTTCACAAGTTAGTTTGAATCATGAATCAATAACAAGANAAAATAAAGCTTGGGTTGCCTCCCAAGAAGCGCTTGTTTTTGTTCGAGTCACGAGCCTGACTCTAACCTTATTTAACGGATAAAGGGGAGGTTTTCCCAACACTTAAGATTAAGTGCGGGTGGTAGTAGCGATACACACCATCTCGGTGGAAGTATGCCTCATGAGGAAAGAGTGGTGGATGAATTATATACTCAAAGGGGTGTGCTCCATTCATCATAACCTTAGCTAGTTCACTTTGGTCAATGAGTGAATTAAAGTTTCTCCTAAAAAGGGATCATCTTCTATCAACTTCGAGAGACTCCTAGTTGGAAATCCATCTTGACCTAATAAACCCGGTTTAAACCCATAATGTTTCTTGTAATCAATCATGAATGGGTGATGTAAGTATGTAAGGTTATGGTTTACTCCTATGTTAGCTTCCATACCACATGGTTTAGAGTCTACTACCTTCATCGTAAAACTACCCGTACTATATGGTTTGATGGGTGGATCGGGACCTATTTCAATTCCTAAATTTTCATCCAAGGATGGAAGATTAGGTAACGGTTTTGGTTGAGGCTCCGGTTCATTAAAACTAGGAACTTCCATAGNAAACACTTGTACATCATTGTCAATACCTGCAACATCCTCTCCTTTGTATATCATCCCCTTTCTGAAGATGCTGTTATAATGAAACAGGGACATCACGTTCTTGGGCAAGCACATGTCAATGTAAACATTATAAAAGTGCTTGTGACCGATCATCCAAGGTATTTTGAGATTAGTTGGATCGCCTCGCTTTATCCTACCAGGCCTTCTGCCTTGCAACCTCTGATGAGTGCTCAAACACTCATCATTTTTGGTCAAATCTGAGCTGCAAAACATTTAAAAACACTCAAAAATGCATCAAAAATACTGAAAATATCCCAAAATTGTGTTTTATATGTTTCAGATGCAAAATGAGTAAAAACAGATGAAAAACGAACAAAGTTTGCATAATTCGCAGTTTCAGTCCCTCAACCTTCAAAACTTGTCAAAATTAGTCCCTAGGCATTTATTTTGAATGATAAATCAACCCAAGTCCTTTAAAAGTCAAACATTACCAAAAATGATCCTTGGGTAAAAAGTTTTGAGAATTTACAAGTTTGGTCCCTGAAGTTTCACAATTGGCAAAAACAGTCCCTAAACTTCAGAAATTGGCAGATTTGGTCCCTAGTGGAATGTTTTGGAAGAAAAAGTCAACTTTGGTCCTTGGAAATTCACAAAGTATCATTTATGGCTCCTTGGATAAAAAGATTGAAGAAATTGCAATTTGGTCCCTCAAGTTTCATCCAATGACAGATTTAGTCCCTAAAGGACCAAAAGTGGAAAATTGCAATTATGGTCCTTTGGCTATTGATACTTGGCAGGAAAAACCCTTTAACCAAGTTTGGAAAGTGTCACAATCCAGCCCCCTATTTTCAGAATATTACACTTATGGTCCTTGTGAAATAATAAAACCAAATGGAGCCTTATTCCTTTTTTATATCCAAAACCCAATCCACCCAACACTACCAGCCCATTTCCCCAAGGCCCAAATCAATCACCCCCGTTAATAATAAACCCGGTCAACACCCCCTTTGACTCACCCTTCCCTCCCAAACCACCTTCACTGCTACACAAAACCACCCATGGTTTTCACCCAACTTGGCTACCAACTCTGAAACAACCCCATCCTTTGTCCCCTCCACCTCATACTACATACCAAACTTCATTAATTGCCCACAAATCACTCCAAGTAACCTATAACTGCCAAATTGGACTTTTCCCGCCAAAACCAATTTCAAGGGCCAGGATTAAAGGAAGCCATCCAAGGGTTCAAAAAGAAGTGGGAATGAGAGAGAAACACTTCTCAGTCCATATAAGTGAAGAAAAATGAAGAAAAAGAAAGTAGTTAACTAGTAGTAGTGTAGTTTAGGTAGACAAGTCGTTTTTATGTAATTTACAAATTCTAGTTGTTTTTTTTAATTAAAAAAGCTTGTATTCAGTCATTCTAATGTAAAATAAACCTTTGTTACCATTAATTTCAAGTTCTTAGTTGAATTCAGTGTTTGGCAATTTTCTACTTAAAATCTCATTTAGCTCCTTTGTTGTTAAAACCTGTTGGTTAGTGGTCCTGTGAGTTCACATAAGTTATTTATAAGCTTTTACAAGTTTTCTAAGCTTGGAAACCAGTTTTAGTTCATAATTCAAAAATTCAAGAAAAATACTAAAAAAAAAGAAAAATAATCAAAAATCGGTGATGAAGGTGAAAGGAACAGTGGAGCAAGGCTGAATATGGAAGGCCTTGGGTCTAGAAGCTTATTGGGAAGCTTTAGGATGTAAATTTGGTACTTGGTTCATAGTTCTCAATCTGGATTCAATTGTAAGCCTTTTTCTCAAAAGTTACAAGTTACTGTGTAGTAGCTTATTACCTGCTTATCCTTGTTTATTTGTGTTTATTGGGTGATTTTTAGTTGTAATATTGCTTAAAGTCAACGTCTCGTTAATCTATATTCTTAGTTGCTCATGTTTTTATTTTAACTGCCAAAATAGTGTATTCATGACCTATTAGTTCTAGTAGTTATTGCTAGTATTTATATGCTTATTTCATCTTATTATAGCATATTATGTCATTATATATCAGTGTTATGGTCTTAATTAGCCTTATGCTTTGAAATCTAAAAATCTGTGACTTTTAAGGGGTGTTTGGATCAGTAGGATAGGTGGTTTTCAAATCTGTTTCATGTGTTGTCTTTGGTTCATGCATGCTACAATAGATCCATATAGGTCATTCACAGCATAAAAACATTAGGTCTATAGTAGAAAAGTCAACATCTCAGTTAATCTCTCTTAATTGTTCACTGTTAGCATAATAAGTTACATAATCAATATAATCAGTTCATTAGTTGCTATAATAGCTTAATTCAGTCATTTCATAACTTATAACAACTTATTTAGTCATATTAGATCAATAGAATCTCACAAAAGTCAACTTTTCATGTTTTCATAAAAAGTCAAATTTTCAGTTGAAAAGTTTTTGAATAAACTAGTTAATTTTCTTTTGAGCTTATTACTAGGTTTGAGCTTGTAATCTTGTAGGATTATAATCTTTAGTTGCTTATCTTCATTAGAATAATTTTAGTTAATTTTTAGTTAGCTTATAAACTGCTTATTTATAGCTTTGTTTTAGCCTGTTTTGCATATATATGCCCTGTGCCAGGGGATTCAGCTCATTAGCCCATTTTCTTAAAGCTCCTAGCCACTTCATTATAGAGGATTAAGCTTTGGTTTTTGGCTTTTTGGGAAGCCCTCCTGGCCAGTTACATGTTCATGATCTTATTTCTCATTTTTGTACTTATTTAACAGCTTAATCTTTCCCTCCAATGACCCTCACTGAGCCTATCAACACTGAGTCAACAGTGTGGACAAGCCAACTCCACAAGCTCTTGTAGAGCTTGTTTTTGGTCATAAGCTCATGATTATTGGTTTTATGGGAAGCTCACATAGCTGACTCATCAGTTCCAAGATCATTTTGGTCTTCCAAGCTTTTGCCCCTAGCTTATTCAAGCTTGCAAAGTGCCTGCAGGCCTGCTTGTACCTCAGTGATTTGGATTTGCTTAAATTCACTTGTAAGCTTATTCAGTGAGCTTTTATTGTTGATTTAGCTTGTTCCAAGTTTCTTTCAGTTATATCTATCTTATTGCACCCTTAATATTTAGCTTATAGCTTTCTTTTAGCTTTTAAAGTTTGCAAATTCCATTTTGAGCCTTAAAGCTCAATTGTTAGGGTAATAAGCTCTTACAGGGCTTATTTGTGATTGATAAAAAGTTTGTTTTTGTTAAAGTTAGCTAAATACAGTTGTTAAATGTTTGTGTAAAGTTTAAATTAAATAGAAAAAATAAAAAAGAAAGACTGCCACTTGCCAGATTCGAACTTGGGACCTCTAGGGTTGACTGGTCAAAATCAAACCAACGGGGTGCACCATCTGGGCTATATGGTATTTAGTGTTTTATGTTTTCTTGGTTCTTTTTATAGTAGACTTTTTCCTTTTAAGCTAAATAAGCTTAACAGCTTATTTCCAGCTTATTTATTAAGCTTTTTGCCACTTTCTTATTTTTCCCAGCTTTCTAATAGTAATAAATATTTTTATAAAAAGTTTTACAATTATTACTGTTCATTAGCTATTTATTATAATTTAAATTAGTATAATTAGTATTTAATTAGTTTTTAATTAATAATAATTAATTAAATAGTCTAATAAATATTTTTCTTTTTCCAATAATTTTCTTTTATCATTTGGGTTCCAAAAATATAATTTTCACATCCGTGGGATTTATATTTGACAGAACTCGCGTTTTATTTTGTACGTTACGTAGATTTTAATTTAACTTTCGCGTTTTTAGGTTTGTGAACGTTTCTAGCTAATTTCCTTTCACGTTCTAGTTCTTATAGCTTATTTAAGCTATTCCCTTTTATTCCTTAGTGTAAAAACAATCAAAACCTTTTTCCTGTTCATAATCACCCGATCACAAACCCGTTTTTTATACCATTCACACCTCGCTGGGACATAACGACCCGGAGATATTCTATACTCCTTGGTTTAGTATTGGTTCAATTGTTTGACTTTAGTTGACCAAATCCTTGGTCAGTTTTAGTTAACTGTTTCAGAGCCAATCAACCTCCATGTGTTACAAATTTCCGGTGGTTGATACTCATATACCTCTTCATTGCCATCTCGAAAGATCACTTCCCTAACACCATCGGTAAATAATGCGCTATTACTCCTTTCATCAAGTATCACTCCCGTCGCCTTTATGAACGGCTTTCCTAAGACAAGGTTAGTCAGGGATGGGCTAATGATTGAGTTCATGTCGTTGATTATGGTTATGTCAATGTTAAAGGAGAACTTNCGGTGGTTGATACTCATATACCTCTTCATTGCCATCTCGAAAGATCACTTCCCTAACACCATCGGTAAATAATGCGCTATTACTCCTTTCATCAAGTATCACTCCCGTCGCCTTTATGAACGGCTTTCCTAAGACAAGGTTAGTCAGGGATGGGCTAATGATTGAGTTCATGTCGTTGATTATGGTTATGTCAATGTTAAAGGAGAACTTCCCTATCACAATTGGCACCCTTCCAACTGTCCCAATGATGTTAAACCCCTTATATGTAACCTGTTCATTGAAGGCCTCGTTATACAGAGAAAGGGATATTGCATTCATAGGGGAATTGGGGTCTACATAAGCATTTTCTATCAACTTTTTTCTAGCGGTGCAGGAAATTTTGAAAACATCGGAGGTACCCTCCTATATCCTTTCTCTGACTCTGATGTATAATTTTGCTGTACCTCTCTCAAGTTCCTCCGTAATGGAGCCATCAATTAATCCAGGGGACTCTTTAAGCACCTTATCCGCTTCTTTCCTATTTCCCGTATCATGAGTGGATGAATCCTTGATCAAGTCCAAGGGGTTCTCTGTCTCCCCATGGTTAGTCTTGAGGATATCATCTTCATCCTTATTATCCCTTTCACTGGTTTGCTGTCGATCCGTGACGGGCTTGGGTACGGTTATCGTGGTAATGGTGTTAACGAAATGGGTTGGTGCGGTCGAGGCAGAGGGTTTCTTCACTTCTTTCTTGTCTGGTGATAGGTGTTTGAAGAGTTTACTGGGGCTCTTAATTTTTACCGGCGAGGTCGGCGGACTGAGGATGGTGACAGACTTGACCTCCTCGACTCGCGTCATTTCACCAGCAAGGCGACCATTTATTATGTCAACTAGGTTACCAACCTTGTTACTCATGTCAGCTTGCTGTTGTCTGAACTGAGTTTCGAGTTTCGCAAGCCTTATTTCTTGAGACAGGATGAATTTCCGCAGGATTTCTTCAGGATCCTGCTTGGGCACACTCAAGGGCGGATGGTGCTCAGACCATGTAAGCGGAGGAGAGTCATTAAACGATACGCTACGAGTCTGGTTCCAACTGAAATTCGGTTTATCCTTCCATGCCTCATAATACTTGTTCGGTTCCTTAGATTTCTGGTCAACAATGGGCCAATTCTCCCTCGCCTTGTTGATACGTGAATAGGTGAATTCCTTGAAGGCTTCTTTAGGGAGTTCCATGCAGTTATGGGTGTCGTGGAGACCACTACATAATTCACACGAAGAAGTGATTTTGTTCACTTGGCTTGAAGGTTTAGGGGCCTCGTAGGATTTCACAAGAAACTTGACTTGGTCTTCAAGTTTTATGATCCTACGGTCGGAAGTGCTTGAATTATTCGAAGGCAAAGATATTGCCTTGACCGTCTTATTCAAATCACGGGGATCATTCCAACTTTCGTTGTCATATAGAGCAAGATCTTCTAGGAGATCCCATGATTGTTCCGCACTTAGATCACGTAGCTTGCCACCGGCCGCTTGGTCAATGGTTTGCCTCGTGGGGATATTGATATGGTCATAGAAGATTTGGACTTGGAGCCAAAGGTCTATGCCATGGTGAGGGACTTTTTGGAGTAAGTCCTTGAATCGAGTCCATGCCTCGTAGAGGGTTTCGCCTTGGCGTTGTTGGAACGCCAAGATATCATTCCTTAGCTTGGTAGTTCTCCCCGGTGGGAAAAATTGAGCAAGGAAACGAGTTGTGAGATCGTCCCAAGAGGTGATGGATCCTGCGGGAAGTCGCTCAAGCCATTGACTAGCTTGGTCCCGTAGAGAGAATTGGAAGAGACGCAATCGGGTCGTCTCTCGAGTTGCAACATCAAGGTCTATGGAATCTACGATTTTGAGGAAATCCTTGAGATGTTGGTTTGGATCTTCGGAACGAAGTCCATGGAATGCGCATCCGCTTTGCACCAACCGGATGGTGTCGGATCGCAAGGGAGTGACATTGGCTCCTTGATTGAGCTCAATGGTGTTGCGATAGCCATGGTGGCTAGGTCGGGAATACTCTCCTAAGGTACGGGCTCTAGGAGGTTTGTTTGGTTGTGGTTGGTGGTTTGGTTGAGGTGGGTTGTTGGGATCGAGGATGTTACCACCTTCCATGTTGGCGGATGGTAATGGTTACGAACAAAAACATGAAGAAAATAGATAGACTAAAGAAAATCCTAGAAAAATAAAATAAAAATCTCACTAGAAAGGAATCTAGTGAGTAGACCTAATAAAATAAAAATTCTACCTAAACAATAACTATTCCCCGGCAGCGCCGCCAAAAACTTGATGACGTGGGATTGGGACCACGCAACAGGTTTTACCTCTCAAGGGATCTTGAGAAGCTTGCAATCCCACCAGGGAGTGTACCTGGTCGGCGTAGTATAGTGTAGTGGTAAGTACGGGGGATTGATCGTTCTCTCACAGGGAATAGTGTTCGTTAGGTTAGAAAAACTACTCTAAAAGGTCTAAGGGTGAAGAAAGATTATTTTTGTATTTTTATATTTTATGGAAAGCAAGTAAAATCTCGGGTTTTGGAGGAATGGGCGGAATTAGTTGCTAGTCAACTAACCCAAAAACTACAATTGCAATTAAAAATAAAATAACTAAACTATTGTGGTTGTGAAAACTTATATGGAGACAAATGTGTTTACTTAGATTTCCTTACTCCCTAACTATCTTTTACCGGTTAATTGGTGTATGTATTACTTGCGTGGATGACGGGTGTATTCCTTAACAATTCATGGGGTGGCGTACATATCTCCCCAATTCTATGAGCTCTTATCTCCTCCTACAACTATGCGTACACATACATAGGGATTGTAAACAGTGGCTCATGCGTTAAATACTACCTTAATAACCTAGTACGCATTAGTTACATGTTTCTTAAGACGTTCAAGCATGTTACCATATAGGAGTTTAGCCAGTTTTCTTAAGCCTAACATTGATGAAACATTCATCCAAGACAAGTAACAACACACCAATCAACCAATAATTAATAGTTAGGTTTCATTAGATCTAAGCAAACACAAGAAAAATCTAGCCTAGCATGTTAATTGAAAGACAAGCATAAGATATAATTAACCAACACATAGACATATTGATTAATTTAAGTGGGGACTTATCTTTAATTGAACATGAAGGATTCAAGGGTGAAAAACCCTTGAAAATACAGCCAAATTCGTCTTTAGGGTTTTTCCCAAACTTGTACCAAAAGTTCCACCCTAATGAATGAAAAATAGAAAAGTATATATAGATTTTACATTCTGACGGCGTCAGGTTATGGGTTCTGACGCCGTCAGCTCGCCGTCATTAGGGTTCTCGGATGGCCTAGATCTACTTCTGACGCCGTCACTTGTAAAGGTGCTCTGGGCCATCACTCTTTAGCATTACACCTGACGGCCTACTTTCTCTAACACCTGACGCCGTCAGGTGTAAACATCTTGTTTTCTTCATAGGGCGTCTAGTGTAATCTGATTTTACTCCTTTGTCCATGTTGGCTGACGGTGTCACCTTGTGACTCTGACGCCGTCAGGAAGGTTTTCCAGCTTCTTTTGAGACTTTGTCGTTTTCTTCACTATTATGCTCCAAAAACGTCCAAATTAGCATGTTTTCTAGAATTCTTCTCAAAAGTACCTAAAATGACAAAAGGAACGATTTAGGGCAATATTTGATCACATTTACTCGAATTAGGGCTTAAATGACCCCTTAAAACGGGTACACTTTTCGTCTCATCAAGCAGTAAGATGAGGCTCCCGAGGATCATGCATATGGAGACAAACTTGCTGAACAGCATAAGATAAATCAGGTCTAGTAAATGTGAGATACTGTAAAGCCCCAGCAAGGCTTCTGTAAAGAGTCGGATCCGCAATTGGAGTGCCATCAGCCCCCAACTTGGACTCCGTATCAATGAGAGTCCTGAACGAATGACAATTGCGCATACCAGCGCTCTCAAGAACCTCCACTACATACTTTTTCTGGCAAAGAAACATCCCCTTGGTGGTACGGGTAACAGAGATGCAAAGAAAATAGTTCAGTGGACCAGAAAACTCCTGATGTAAAGAAGCTATAATCCTTTGTAATAATGCTGTAGAGGAAGCTGTCAGCAAAATATCATCCACATATAGTAATAAATAAGCAACATCAGAACCCTGTTTATAAATAAACAAGGACAAGTCACATCTGCTGTGAGAAAAACCAACACGAGTAGCGTAACTCGCAAACCGCTGAAACCAGGCACGGGGTGCCTGTTTAAGGCCATATAACGACCGCTGAAGAAGACAAACATGATCAAGACGCCGAAGAACACAGCAACAATGATTATTGAAAGAAAAAAAATAGAAACAGGAGATTTACGTGATTTTAGATGAAGGTATATCACGGTAGTGAAAATTAAAAATAAAATAAATGAAAGATGTGAGATTTGGATATTAGGGTTTTGGAGATATTGCAGGTGAAAGATCGTGGCTGTAATACCATGAAGAGTGTGTGATTCTCATTGAATGAATAATAACCATGGGTACAATATAAATAATGTTCAGTGATTAAACGGGCTTGGCCCAATACAATTAATGCTAACACTAAATACTAGTCCACTAACAACATTAAGTGTTTGGATTCTCATATCTCTCGGGTGTTATAAAGTTGTATATATCACATATGGAAATGGGAAAATATCACTCACTACCTTTCATAGTGATGAGTGCTCAAACACTCATCATTTTTGGTCAAATCCGAACTGCAAAAACATCTGAAAACACGCAAAAACGCATCAAAATGCAGAAAATATCCAAGGATCGTGTTTTATATGTCTCAAATGCAAAATGTTTAAAAACAAATGAAAAACGAACAAAGTTTGCATGTTTGGCAGTTTTAGTCCCCCAACTTTCAAAGATTGTCAAAATTAGTCCTTGGTCAAGTTATTTCAAAGAAAAGTCAACTTAAGTCCTTGGAAATTCAAAAATGTTCAATATTGATCCTTGGACAAAAGTTTTCACAAATTGGCAAACAGGCCCCTCAACTTTATAAATTTGGCAAAAATGGTCCTTGGGGTTTTAAATTTTGGAAATATTGCATCTATGGTCCTTGGTTTATCAAATGTGGCAATAATGGTCCTTATAAATATTTTGGAAAAATTTCAAACCAGGCCCCTCAATTTCAGAATGTTACAACTTGGTCCTTGTTGTTATTTACTTAAACCAAACGGGCCAATTCTATTACCCAATCCCAAAACCAAACAACCCAGCTAATAAAAACCCACCCCATCCTATTTCACCCTTGGCCCAAGTCCCTTTCCCTGGCCCATTCCCACCTCAGCCCAAAACGCACTTTTATAATAAAATCCCAATCCCGTTTTTATTACTCCCTCCCCCAGTCAAACCCCATGGTCAAACTTCTCCTCCCTCCCCAACCACTTGCCTGCTACTCCCCTGCCAACACTCCATCCTCCATAACTCCAACTCACTAAACCCACTTCATGTTCCCTCAACCTCTACTAAACACCAAACATCATTAAATGCTCCATATAACCCTCCAAGTTACCTATAACTGCCAAAAATCCATTTCCCGCCAAAACCAATTAAATGGATGAGATTGATTGAGATAATCCAATGGTCAAGATAAAAGGTGGGAAATGTCCAAAGGACCCTTGTGAAGACTATAAATGAAGAGAGAAGCCAGGAAGAAGGAGTTAGCTAGTAGTAGTTATTGTAGCATAGCTTAGTTATATCGATTTAGATGTAATTTAGGTTTCAGTTGTTTTTCTTAGTTCTAAAAATATTGTAATCATAACTTTAAGTGTAATTCAGCTTTCCTCAGTTATAATTTAAAAGTTCCTTGCTTATTTCAGAATTTGTCTTATTTTTAGGTATAATTCTCATTTTGAATTTCATATTGTTAAATACTGTTGTTTAGTGATCATTAAGTTCATATAAGATATTAAAAAGCTTTTATAAGCTTTCTTTAGCTATTTAATCAGTTTCTAGGCATCTATTAAAAATCCTCAGAATTCCAAATAAATCTGTGAGAAAAATCAAAAAGAAGAAAGAGAAGAGAAGAAGAAGTTGGAAAATGGTTTAGAGTCTCAGGGAGACATTAGGTCAAGAGTGTATGATCTCTTCTTGGTATTGAGCACAAGACTTAGGGTAAGTTCTCAATTCAGTTTTAAGTATACTTGCTCATATTTTGTAATTATCAGTTGGAGTAGTTCCTTATTGTTGATTTGTGCTTGTTTATGTTTATTATGTACTAATATGAACTCAGTTGTGGATTTCATGGTTTAGATCCTCATAATGTTTCATTATAATGCATTATCAGTTTGTTAAGGGGTGTTTGGGCTAGAACTGTCCTTGGTGTTCCTGTTGTTGTTTTGCTGTTGAATGGGCTTGTGCAGACCACAATAGGCCAATACATGATATTCCAAGCTTAAAACTTAGGACTTTATCACTAAAAAGTCAAAATCCTTGTTTACTTGCTCTCCTTGGTTCACTGATGGATCTTTCAGTCATATGATCATCATATTAGCTGTATAAGTACTTAATCTAGTTTAGTATAGTTTCATTATTGCTTAATATACCATTTTCAGTCATTAGATTAGGATTAAAGTTCAAAAAAGTCAAAGTCTCAAGAATCTTAAAAAAGGTCAAATTGCATGTTCTTCAGTTTTTCACAAAAATGGTGGAATTTCTATAGGCTTCATTTTTCACTTTTAGGTTATGAGCTTGTGGGATATTAATCTTGGGTTGCTTGTCTTGTTTGGACTATTTTCATTTAACTTTAATATTGTTCTTTGTGCTTATTTTGTCCTTGTTCTTTAGCTTAAATCTGCCCTGCACCAGGGGATCTGTTTGCTTTGGCTCATTTTTTACTAGTTTCTTATTTGCTCTCTAGTGTACCTTAGCTTGTAACCTTTGTTGATTTGGATAGCCCTTCTGGCCTATTGTTTATGTATGTGCTTAGTTTCCTTTTTGCTGCTTATCTAGACTGCTTATTTTGCTTATCTAAGTTGTCCTATCATGCTTGATACACTGAGTGGTCAGTGTATCTAGCTCATTTCACAATCTCTTTGTGAGCTCAATTGTGAACCTTAGCTTGTGTGTTTTGGATGTTTGGAAAGCCCACCCACCAAACTCTAAGGTTCCAGGTCTCTTTTTGCCTTTTCAGCTTATTTGATAAGCAAAATATATGTTTGAATAAGCCTGCAGTCCTGTTTCATTATTCAGTATAGTGTGGATTTGCTTATTGCTTATTTTTAGCTTATCCCATGTACTTTTCTCTTTTCTATGGCTTCTTTTAAGCCCATATCACTTGTTTATATCTTGTTTTGCTTTTGGTTTAATGTTGGTGGCTTATTCTCAGATTTTTAAGCTTCATNTGATATTAATCTTGGGTTGCTTGTCTTGTTTGGACTATTTTCATTTAAATTTAATATTGTTCTTTGTGCTTATTTTGTCCTTGTTCTTTAGCTTAAATCTGCCCTGCACCAGGGGATCTGTTTGCTTTGGCTCATTTTTTACTAGTTTCTTATTTGCTCTCTAGTGTACCTTAGCTTGTAACCTTTGTTGATTTGGATAGCCCTTCTGGCCTATTGTTTATGTATGTGCTTAGTTTCTTTTTTGCTGCTTATCTAGACTGCTTATTTTGATGATCTAAGTTGTCCCATCATGCTTGATACACTGAGTGGTCAGTGTATCTAGCCCATTTCACAATCTCTTTGTGAGCTCAATTGTGAACCTTAGCTTGTCTGTTTTGGATGTTTGGAAAGCCCACCCACCAAACTCTAAGGTTCCAGGTCTCTTTTTTCCTTTTCAGCTTATTTGATAAGCAAAATATATGTCTGAATAAGCCTGCAGTCCTATTTCATTACTCAGTATAGTGTGGATTTGCTTATTGCTTATTTTTAGCTTATCCCATGTACTTTTCTCTTTTCTATGGCTTCTTTTAAGCCCATATCACTTGTTTATATCTTGTTTTGCTTTTGGTTTAATGTTGGTGGCTTATTCTCAGATTTTTAAGCTTCATAAGCTCACTTTTGCTTATTTTGTTCCACTGTGGTGGAATTAAGCTTGTTTAGTGCTTAATATTAAGTTTTAAAAAGATGTCTTTTATAAAAGTTGTTAAACAATAATGTTAAGGTAGTTTTGTAAAGTTAAAACCCAAAAGAAAAATAAAAAAAGAAAGTGCCATTGGTTGGGGTCGAACTTGTGACCTCTTGGGTTGACTGGTCAACACCACCACGAAGGGGTGCACCATCTGCCCTATGCTAATCTTAGTGTTATTGTTTTCCTTATTTATTTTTATACTAGTCCTTTTCATTTTAGCTTAACAAAGCTTAACAGCTTATTTTTCTGCTTATTTATAAGCTTTTCACACTTTTTATAATTTTCCTAGCTTTCTTATACTACTAAGTATTTTTAGAAAAAGTTTTAGATTTATTACTTTTCATTTACTATTTATTTTAATTTAAATTAGTTTAATTAGTATTTAATTAGTTTTTAATTAATAATAATTAATTAAATAGTCTAATAAATATTTTTCTTTTTCCAATAATTTTATTTTGTCATTAGGTTTGTAAAAATATAATTTTCACTTCCGTAGGATTTTTAATTCTCAAAACTCGCGTTTTATGTTGTACATTAACGTAATTTTAATTTAACTTTCGCGTTTTTAGGTTTGTAAACGTTTCTAGCTAATTTCCTTTCACGTTCTAGTTCTTATAGCTTATTTAAGCTATTCCCTTTTATTCCTTAGTGTAAAAACAATCAAAACCCTTTTCCTGTTCAAAATCACCCGATCACAAATCCGTTTTGTATACCTTTCACACCTCGTCGGGACATAACGACCCGGGGATATTCTATACTCTCCTTGGTTAGTTGGCTCAATAGTCTGACTTTGTTGACCAATATCCTTGGTCGATATAAGTTGACCGTTTGAGGCCAATCACATAGCATATAGATTACCATAGGCTTGGGAAAGGATCAAAATTCCACCACTTTGGCGTAAGCACCTAGGATAAACTATCGTCTTTTAAAGGGTTATAACGTTAGGTGTAAGGGTATGGAAAACACGGGTTATTGGATAAAGGGATATTTTATTGGTGGTAAATCAATCGTCTTGGTCAATTACATGTACAAAGAGGCGTTGCTAAGCCAAGACTCGACTCAACTTAAACTAACTACGACTCTTTTTGGTATTTTTCAAGACGCTATATCGACTTAAACATAAATTAAACGGGATGCTAGTCCGTATGTTTTTTCCACTTTTCTTTTTCTACCTTTTTTTCATTTTTTCGATTTTTTTTCATACACTCTTGCTCTACCATCCAAAATAATACATCATAAGGAGCTCGTATCCTCCCTACACTTGAACTTTTACATAATTAAAACTATAGACTCGAATTAAGAAAATTAAAACACTTGGAGTACTTTGATAACGTTAATGTATATAAGGGTTAATGATTTCCCCTTCACTTTGTAACGACTAGTATACTTACCCATTAGTCCCAATCATCCCAAAACAATGTGTACAAGATATGACTTGACTTAGAAATCATATAATCAATTAGACAATTAACAAAGGGTGTAAACATGTAACAATAATGAACTAAAGATGAGTGCATACAAGGTAGGCTAAGGCGATTTGGGTGTACATTTGGGGGTGGATTGTAAACAAATTCTTCCTTTAAGGAAAATGCTTAAAGTTAGAAACGAAAAAGACAGGCTCTGAGGGGTGTACTAGGGGTATCGTGTACTAAAAATGAGTATATCGCAAGGGTGTGGGAAAATTACTTGACCAATGAAGTCAATGTAATTATAATACAAGTGTAAAACAATGGTTATCCTAATGCCTCTTATCATATAGTAAATCCTAACTATGCGAATGTAGTCTCACTAGCGGTCTGGGGAAGCATCACTAACGCAAGTTCTAGAATCTAAATACTACCGGCACACTCACAAGCATAAAAGATGAATGCCTTTTCCTAAAGATCTAAAGGCGAACCTTACATATTTTGGGTGGATTTTTGAGTGGTACGGTTTTTGTGCTAGTCATATAATTCCTATCCATGAGACGCTTATTAAGACTAAAGTTTTACTCATATATGTTGCAAAAAAATTTAAATTTGGTGCAAAAATTACCCTAACAATTATTTCTGTTAGTTTTATTACATATTTACTCTAAAATAAAACAAAAATCAAGTGGAGTTATAGTTTCTAAGGTATCCCAACTTACCCAGCCTACACTTAAACCGAACATTGTCCCCAATGTTCCTAAAAAGTATAAAGGTAAAAATAAAGAGAATNAATGAAGTCAATGTAATTATAATACAAGTGTAAAACAATGGTTATCCTAATGCCTCTTATCATATAGTAAATCCTAACTATGCGAATGTAGTCTCACTAGCGGTCTGGGGAAGCATCACTAACGCAAGTTCTAGAATCTAAATACTACCGGCACACTCACAAGCATAAAAGATGAATGCCTTTTCCTAAAGATCTAAAGGCGAACCTTACATATTTTGGGTGGATTTTTGAGTGGTACGGTTTTTGTGCTAGTCATATAATTCCTATCCATGAGACGCTTATTAAGACTAAAGTTTTACTCATATATGTTGCAAAAAAATTTAAATTTGGTGCAAAAATTACCCTAACAATTATTTCTGTTAGTTTTATTACATATTTACTCTAAAATAAAACAAAAATCAAGTGGAGTTATAGTTTCTAAGGTATCCCAACTTACCCAGCCTACACTTAAACCGAACATTGTCCCCAATGTTCCTAAAAAGTATAAAGGTAAAAATAAAGAGAATGAAATAAACTAATAATCCCCTGATTCGCTCGGTATGAACGATTGTGGAAACATGGTTAAATCTCCCTTCAAGAAAACGAACATGATAAGCTTCACTCCTAAAATAAAATCATCTTCTTGTCCAATATAACCTGTAAACAACTAAGAATCAAACTCAAAAACCTCGCATAAAATCGGCGGTAAAATCTACATAAAGTTTAAATCCTAGAAAGCGATGTAAGATATAATGATTGCAAAATAAATGTTTACAGATTCCTGGTATTTTTAGATTAAAGATTTTTCAAAATTATACAATTTCCAGTAGAAAAGCAAAACCTGGAAAATTTTACAGATAAAGTACCTGACGTCGTTAGGTTATAATCCCTGACGCCGTCAGGAGTTATCTGGTAGAATTTTTATATTTTGTTTCTGGAAAATTTCTGGAAAAATCTGAGTTTTAACACCTGGAAATTCTGTAAAACATTCATTGTGACTCGATACAAGTATTTGACTCGAACAAACATACTAATATATATGCTAAATCAATATTTGTTATTATTCATGTCGAATCCGTTCTTAAAAACAAATATAATCTTCCCTACACTTATCTTTTTGAAAAATACCTTTATATGTGATTAAAACGAAGCTAAAAACAAAATAAAGCATTTTCACAAAATATGTAAGACATGTATAATAAAAAATTAAGGATGGAGCATATATATGAAATCAAATAAAAACAAACAAACAATTAAAAAGCTTGGGTTGCCTCCCAAGAAGCGCTTTTCTTTATTAACGAGTCTTGTAGCTAAACTCAAAGTCACGTCTTATTACGTGACTCCATCCTCTGTCACGTCTTCTAGGTCATCTTCTATCTCGGTTTTGTATTCCGGACCTAGTTGCAAACATTCTTTTTAGAACCCAAATATTTTTTTCATCAAATAGTCTACTCCTCTTCTCTTATCCTTTTCATTCCTATAATAGACCGATTGCTTAAGTTCCTTTTCTAAGTTTGGCATGAGACGAAATTGTTCTATCTTATATGGCATTTGGTAAGAAACTTCATCATTCTCATCCTCGAACTTAACTATCCCTAATGATGGGTCATAAGTCATCTTAAAGACTTTTACGAATGGTTTTCCGAAGACAGGATGGGACAAGGAAGGGCCGATGGCGGAACTAATGTCTTCCACTACTACGAAATCTGTGACATAGGTGAAATTTCCTACAAACACATGCATCCCTCTAATTCTCCCAATAAAATTACTCCTCTTATTAGGGTTTTCGGGGTCTTGCCTAGGTAAGAGTTGTTTTTTCATTATCCAGTTATAGTTAGTCCTAGTCATTATTTTATAGGGGAGTAGAGGTCAATATAAGCTTTCCATAGGTGAAGGTGTCCTATGTTGTATGGTATGTTGATGTTTTTAGGATTACCATGTGCAATAGATATTTGTGATAGGCTAATTCATCATCCATAGGAAAATTGTCAAAATAATTCTCTGATGCGTGGTTTTCGCAACCTTGCAAAAGCTTTTACTTCTCAAGGGATCTTGAGAAGCTTGCAATCCCCACCAGGTAGTGTACCTGACCGATGTAGTATAGTGAGTGGCAAGTACTGGGGGATTGATCGTTCTCTAAGGGAATAGTGTCGTTAGGATTGAAAGCTATGTAAACTCGGCCTAAAGGTGAGGGATGATTCTTTTTGTATTTTTATATTTTTTTGAAAGCAAAGTAAAATCTCGGGTATTGGAAGAGTGGGCGGAATTAGTTGCTAGTCAACTAACCCAAAATAACTACTAATGCAAATAAAAAAAAATAACAAAAAAAGTAAATTGTGGAACTTCTTATAGTGAGAAAATGTGTTTACTTAGATTTCACTACTCCCTAGCTATCTCTTATTAATTAATTGGTTTGTTATAATTGTTTGGATGAAAGGTTGTCTTCCTTAATACCAGTCGTGGGGGCGTATACGTCCTTCCCCAACTCTATAAGCTTCTATCTCTTCCTATGACGACACGTTTAGTATCCTACCATAGCCTCCTCAATAGTCACTTATGCATTAAAAACAACCAATAACATCGGTGTACACAACCGAGAAACGTTTCTCAAGACGTTCAAGACAGTTACCATATAGGAATTCGACCAGTTTTCTCGAGCCTAACGCGAAATCAATCACCCAATACAATTAAACAAACCAACAATCAATAATTAACAGATTGGTTTCATTAAATCTAAGCAAACACTAAAAACCTAAGCTAGTATGTTAAAAGAAAGACAAGCATAAAAGATAATCAAACAACACATAGACATATTGAATGATTAAAAGGTAAACTTATCTTTAATTGAACATGGATGAAAGAAGGGTATGAAACCCTTAAAAGAGCTGTAAAATTCGGCTAGGGTTTGTTGCACAAAAGTTCCACCCTAATGAATGAAAAATCCAAAACTATATATAGATTTACAAAGGTGACGGCGTCAGCTTTTGGATCCTGAAGGCGTCATCTCGCCGCTATTAGGGTTTCTTGTCGTCCACTCCAGCTTCTTGACGTCGTGACCTTTTAAATCTTTCTGGGCCGTCTCTCTTTGTGATAATATGACACGGCCTACACTTTTTATAATGTGACGCCGTCACGTTGTATTCTTCAAATCTCACTCTGGCGCGTCAAGTGTAAATAATCATACACCTCTTGATTCATCAAATGACAGCGTCACCTTGTGACTCCTGATGCCGTCAGGTACAATTTCCAGCAAGGTTTCTTGACTTTGTCGTTTTCTTCACTTTTATGCTCCAAAAACGTCCAAAATGCTTCATTTTCCAGAATTCTCGTCCAAAGTACCTAAATTGACAAAAGGAACAATTTTAGGTAATATTTGATCATAATATCCTGATTTAAGGCTTAAATAACCCCTAAAAGCGTAACAAATATTTCCTTATCAAGTACCCTTACACTTGAGATTTGCTTGTCCTCAAGCAAATGAGTTTTTATACCAATCAAAATACAAGTTAGGAGTCATTTAACATTAATATAAAAGTAATTACAACAAGTGATCTGATGAGGCGAAAAGTGTTACGCTTTTAGGGGGTCATTTAAGCCCTAATCCGTAATTATTTGATCAAATATTGCCTTAATTCGTTCCTTTTGTCATTTTAGGTACTTTGGAGAGGAATTCTGGAAAAGGAAGCATTTTGGACGTTTTTGGAGCATAAAGTGAAGAAAATGACAAAGTCTCAAAATATGCTGGAAATTGTACCTGACGGCGTCACGCTTTATAAGGTGACGGCGTCACTCTTTGACAACAAGATGGATGATTTTTGCACTAGACGCCCCAGAAAGATTTTGGAGATTTAACACGTGACGGCGTCACGTGTAATTGGAAGTAGGCCGTCTGGCCTTAAGTTAACAAGAGACGTCCCAGAAGACTTTTGAAGGTGACGGCGTCAGGATTCCACCTGACGACGTCAGATGATATAGAGTGATGACGTCAGAAAGAAGGCTTGCACGAGAAGAAACCAAAGTGGAACCGTCACATGTTGATCAAGACAATCACAACTCGCGCGCGGAGTAGCTGTTACTGTTTTGGCCATAAAATCTTCATACGAACTCGGATTTGGGTGATTCAAAATCCCACGCGAAGAGGATGAAAAAATCTTCGATTTGGTGAAAACGGCGGGTTGACGCCGTCATTTGTTAGGGCTGACGCCGTCACCCTTTGCCGACAGTAAAATTGCCTATAAATATAACATTATAACTTCATTATTTTCAAGCCCCAAACCCTAAGTCTGATTCTAGGGTTAGGGTAGGTTTTTTTCCAGCAACTTAGAGGGTCTTAATCACTCCATAAATATCTTGTATTGGTGTGTTGATTCTATCTTAATTATGTCTACCATTATTATTGTTGTTTGTTCTTCATTGATTATGTTTTGCTAAATCACCTAGTGTTTACCTATGATTGTGTGAAACTTGTATCTAACTAATTAGATCTTATTGATTTCTTGTTGATGTTTGTGTCTATCTCCATCAATTAAGGCGTGACAACTTCAATAGATCTAGTTGGTTTAGTTTATAATTCTTGCTTCCTATTGTTTCTTGTTTTGATTGGGTGATGTCGATGTTAGGCTTAAGAAAACTGGCTAACCTCCTATA
>LBNU01011133.1:12970-26195 GCA_014162995.1 Artemisia annua
GACAATCCCTTGAAGCCCTATAAAGGGTTGACAATTCTGCAAGCAACTGTTTTTCTTCTTCGGAGGATAATGTAGCATCACATTCGACTGTCAACGTCTTTAAAGCCTTCGAATTTGACAATATGAACTTCAAGAACTGTATATCGTTCATGTTTCCCTTGGTTTGAGAATATCTCATTGTCTTAAGTTTCATAGGCATACAAGTGGGAATCGCCTGTGGATCAACCCATCTACCTGCATTTGGCTTTTGTTTTATGCAAACAAAGATAGAGAAAACCCAAAATTATACCATAGGGATAAATGAAGTTTATGAGCATAATTGAAAACATATTAAAGCTTTTGAAAACAGCCATATCGTGTACCTTTTCAACGTGAAAATATTCCAACATGAAACAACGTTCAAGAAATTGAGCGATTAAGTGCCATCTTCGAACAGTCTTGGCACAACCCTGTAACTCCAATCGCTTCAAGTTTGGAAATTTGGGCCATTGGCATTGGTCGTTCAATGACATCCAGCACTATAATGGAACAGATAAAACAAAATCATTCAAAATGCAACACATTCTCATGAGATAATTTTAAAGGAAGTAAACTTACACTGGTGGTTAAGGAAAGGAATTTAGCTTCACTTATAACTTTTAGAAGCTCAAACCACAAATTTTCATGACTTACTCTACATGAAACATTTGCCTCAACGAGAGAAGACAAATCCTCTATTACAAAAAGTGAGCACCAGTCCCCATCCACAATTAAGCATTCAAGATTAGGAACATTTAAAATCACTTTGTTAACCCTTCGTGAGGATCTAAAGATTGATAGTTTCAATCGCTTCAAAGTCGGTATATTGAATGTGTAGTCTTCTTTGTCGTCCCACCATTTTATTGTTAGAGATAGATTTACGAGTATTGGACAGCCATGGATGAGTTTGACTGCATCGTAAAAAAGTGTGGAAGCCACATTGATGTCAAGGGTTATAAGATTTGGAAGCAGATTGATGGAAGATACGCAATCCGGTAAAGAACAATGCGGGTAAGAATAATCTAATCTAAACTTTGTGAGTGTCTTGCAAGTAAACAGACTCAAAGGCAACTCTACATCAGTAACTTTTATGTCAAGCTCACAAACATTGAAAGTAACTGCTTTACTAATCCACTTTGACACAACTGACGTTGGAATGTTAAGACTGAAAACGTGCATTCGGATTTTTTTAATTTGGAATGGCTTGAAAAGCTCCAACACCTTATCCACAAATTTTGAGAAGCGATTGGAATGCCAAAAATGATCAAAGTCAAGGTCAAGATTATGTACCTGTATTTATAAACGCTACACCAAATTGATATATGTGTGAAAATGTTTGCCACTATAAAATCTCGTTGTTGTGCACGGTTACTCAACTAGATTTTATAAGTCGTGTTGTACTTTTAGTCGCAAAAAAATGATAATTTTAAGACTATAGTTTCAAGATTACAGCTAGCGAATATCAGTATCGAACTTACCAAACTTGTATACTCATAAGTTATGTACAGTAATGGAAACAACTACCTTGATATTAAAGAGGCAGTCTTCTTCCTCGTCACTCCATCTTGTCTCCAAAGATCATTATTAAATGTCAAGGCATAAAGCACGCGTGGGTTTAGTATGACGATACTAAGTGAAGGTGAAAGCAATATAGTATATGTTTGATTTGGAGTTCAGTTATTTTACTTGGTATGAAATTACATAATCAGTATGAGTGTCAAGTCTAATTATAATATCCTCGTTCTAACCTTGATCCTCTACATGTTAGAGTAAGCTCTTCGCAAGCCAACATTTGACCATAACACAATAAAAACATAGAAAGAAAATCAAATTCCGTGAACTTTGCAATTAAATTCGTATAGCCAACCAAGTAAAAGAGTAAGATGCATATAAGTAAGTATATAGCATCAAAAAGGTCCTTGATATAGTTATAGCCTGCTAATAAACTAATTAAGCACTGTCACGAGTATAGCATTTGTCATAGGAGCAGTGTAAAATCTCATGACGGTCTTGTGATAGGAGTATAGCATTTGTCACGAGCCATTGCATAGCTGATGCACTTCTCTTTTCAAAACCAGAAATTCCTCGGTTTGTAACGACGCGAACTTCCAACAAAATGAATTAGAAAATCCCTTGAAGCCCTATAAAGGGTTGACAATTCTGCAAGCAACTGTTTTTCTTCTTCGGAGGATAATGTAGCATCACATTCGACTGTCAACGTCTTTAAAGCCTTCGAATTTGACAATATGAACTTCAAGAACTGTATATCGTTCATGTTTCCCTTGGTTTGAGAATATCTCATTGTCTTAAGTTTCATAGGCATACAAGTGGGAATCGCCTGTGGATCAACCCATCTACCTGCATTTGGCTTTTGTTTTATGCAAACAAAGATAGAGAAAACCCAAAATTATACCATAGGGATAAATGAAGTTTATGAGCATAATTGAAAACATATTAAAGCTTTTGAAAACAGCCATATCGTGTACCTTTTCAACGTGAAAATATTCCAACATGAAACAACGTTCAAGAAATTGAGCGATTAAGTGCCATCTTCGAACAGTCTTGGCACAACCCTGTAACTCCAATCGCTTCAAGTTTGGAAATTTGGGCCATTGGCATTGGTCGTTCAATGACATCCAGCACTATAATGGAACAGATAAAACAAAATCATTCAAAATGCAACACATTCTCATGAGATAATTTTAAAGGAAGTAAACTTACACTGGTGGTTAAGGAAAGGAATTTAGCTTCACTTATAACTTTTAGAAGCTCAAACCACAAATTTTCATGACTTACTCTACATGAAACATTTGCCTCAACGAGAGAAGACAAATCCTCTATTACAAAAAGTGAGCACCAGTCCCCATCCACAATTAAGCATTCAAGATTAGGAACATTTAAAATCACTTTGTTAACCCTTCGTGAGGATCTAAAGATTGATAGTTTCAATCGCTTCAAAGTCGGTATATTGAATGTGTAGTCTTCTTTGTCGTCCCACCATTTTATTGTTAGAGATAGATTTACGAGTATTGGACAGCCATGGATGAGTTTGACTGCATCGTAAAAAAGTGTGGAAGCCACATTGATGTCAAGGGTTATAAGATTTGGAAGCAGATTGATGGAAGATACGCAATCCGGTAAAGAACAATGCGGGTAAGAATAATCTAATCTAAACTTTGTGAGTGTCTTGCAAGTAAACAGACTCAAAGGCAACTCTACATCAGTAACTTTTATGTCAAGCTCACAAACATTGAAAGTAACTGCTTTACTAATCCACTTTGACACAACTGACGTTGGAATGTTAAGACTGAAAACGTGCATTCGGATTTTTTTAATTTGGAATGGCTTGAAAAGCTCCAACACCTTATCCACAAATTTTGAGAAGCGATTGGAATGCCAAAAATGATCAAAGTCAAGGTCAAGATTATGTACCAGTGTCCAACTGTATCTCAATCTTTTGGATAAAATACAAGTTCGAACAGCTAATCTAGTAGGCATTAGAGAGAGTATGTGTGAAATAAGCTCTTCAGGCAAGCTGCTAAGCCTATCTAGATTATCACCATGGGAACTCATCTCGTAGCTTTTCGAGTCCCTGAGGATAAAAACACGTACACTTTTTAGATTACACAAATCTGACAATCCAAGTGAATGGTAATTATTGGGTGTCTTGTCTGCAGTAAACTAATATTCAAAACAAACTCCCATCGTAAAATAAATAAATAAATAAATAAATAAAATAAAATAAAATAAGAAAACTTTTTGAGTTTGGCGATGTTCTGAAGTTCATTCCGCTTAAAACTNAAAAAAAAAAAAAAAAAAAAAAAAAAAAAAAAAAAAGTGTCAAAACTAAGGTACACTATTACTGAAACGTAAATAAGGTTTTGATATGATGATGCATACCTGAATAATTCAGAATTGTTGATTACCTGCAAAAAAATTAAAAAATAATTTAGAGCAAATTAGGATTTATAGAGTTTTGATATGTATGCCTACTATATACCCTTTGCAAGTTAACTCCTGATTTTAAGGATTTAGTTATCTCTCATCTGTTAACTTCTTTCTTTATCTTTATGCATCGTATTTTTATTTCTTAACCTCTGATTCTCTTCTCCCTACAAACAACTGAATACATTAATAATTTAACCTAGTCATTACTCGTAATACATCAAGAAAACTAATAGTATTTCTCTTTTTTATAGTATTTGGTATCGTACATTTCATTATTATAACAGGGACTAGTATAGATTTTTTTATATGAAATTACAAAAATACAACTACATAGTTATACAATTATGTTCCATGTAGATGAAAGTTTTTGGGAATATGACTGCATACAAATATTAAAAAGGCCTACTCCTTGCTTGACTATAAGTTGGGATCACACGTCATAAATGGGATCAGAGAATATGAGCTTTTTACAAATACAAGCAAATGCAGAAAATAAGATTTTGTAGCAGATAGATACTTAACAGCAAATGAAGATGGAGGTGTCACGGGCTAAGCAAAATACGAGAGGAGAGATAGAGAGCATATTGAATTTTATAATAATTAAATTAGAGGTATATTAGAGATAAGTAGATAACACATAAGATTGACTCAATTTTTGAATAAATGATAAGTGGACCAATCAGATTTTTAGGCCTAAGTTTAGGCATACTACTTAGGCATAGCTATCATTTTTCGGATTTATAATGACTATCGAATTTATAGGTAAAGTTTATATGTTTATCAATGGGCCTACTGCCTAGATCGGTGACCAACACAGGCCCAACAAGCAGCCATATGCATATTCGAGAGTCGAGACCAGTTTTAACCGAGACTGATGGTTCAGAGGCGGTGGGTGTGGGAGATTGATCACATACATTACACGGTTAGTAAAATTTTAGCCGAAAAGACAAGGGAAAGATTCACAAAGTGGAGGTCGCCCCAAAACCTTGTATAATGGATAGACCAAACTTAGATTTCAACTTGCTAAATGTCTTTTACACATCTTTTAATATGTGTCCAACATTTCTTAATCTTACAACACTTATAATTGATGCCAAGTATATATATGTCGTATGGGACCAACGGAGATTCAAAAGCTACAATACTAATGCATGGATGTAACGGGGACAACGATAGGGATCATCTGATTTTATGTAACGAGGAAACAAACACAATCTGGTTCTAAGATCTAAACATGACTAATCCTCCAAAAAATATATGCTCACAAAAATATTGTCAAAGTAATGCTCTGTGAAATGTTTATATGAGGCTCTTATAACAATATCACCATTATACACAAAACTAGGACGAGGGAGTGTCGCCAAGACCATGAAACTGCGTATGACTAGAAACTGAAGTTAGTCTATTATATCTATAAGAGTATAAGACCATTACTTCAAGCCGTAACATAAAACTATCTATAGGAAGTCACACGAGCAACTCGGCTCATTTACACCTCTACGTTGAATAAATAACACTACACATGGCTTAGATTTTGGCTCAAGAATCGTTATTTTTACAGAGTGGTTGCTTATCTATACACTAGTACAATCACCACAATCCCCTACGACGTTTTTTAAACCGTCCCTACGACATGTCGTAGGCACGATCTCGTCACAACGACAAGTTGTCCACACCAACTTGTCGACATTGCCCTATCGCTATTTACTGTCCCGACGACAATGTGGAACCCACATGCTTTTTCAGTCAAAGATTTTGATGTTAGACAAAATTGGTCCCGACGACATGTCGTTGGCACCATATTGCTAATTAACTATTTGATTAGATAAGCCTAATTACGCTTCTAAATATACCGACGACATGACGTCGATAAGTATCTACAAAGATGAAGAAACAAAATTATCACTTAAAAAAAAAAAAAAAAAAAAAAAAGAGCCTTGTATGAATAAATGAAGAAAAAAAAAAAGCAAATAGATTTTTTTCGTAACGTTGCGTTAAAGTATATGTGTAATAAGTGAAGAAACAATATTATCATTTTGCCAAATACCAAAAATAATAATAATAATAATAATAATAATAATAATAATAATAATAATAATAATAATAATAATAATAATTTTTTTAAAAAAAACTGTATAAATAAATCATGAAAAAAAAAGTGAAGAAACAAAATTATCAATTTAAAGTATACGTATAATAAATGCAAAAGTGACAGTTACTATAACTCTTTTAAATGGTAAACGGTCAAACATGTCACATACCGATCATATTACGTACATTTGTTTGAAATTTGGAAGGAAAAAAAGTATGAATAAATGAAAAAAGTAAGAAAAAAGATAGTTATAAGTGAAAAAAAGATAAGGTACTTAAAGTGAAAGTCAACGCAAACGATAATTACANCAACAACAACAACAACAACAACAACAACAACAACAACAACAACAATAATTTTTTAAAAAAAAACTGTATAAATAAATCATGAAAAAAAAGTGAAGAAACAAAATTATCAATTTAAAGTATATGTATAATAAATGCAAAAGTGACAGTTACTATAACTCTATTAAATGGTAAACGGTCAAACATGTCACATACCGATCATATTACGTACATTTGTTTGAAATTTGGAAGGAAAAAAAGTATGAATAAATGAAAAAAGTAAGAAAAAAAGATAGTTATAAGTGAAAAAAAGATAAGGTACTTAAAGTGAAAGTCAACGCAAATGATAATTACAATTACTGTAACTTTTCTAAGTGAAAAAAAATAAAAAATAAAATAAAAAATAAAAATGTCGAAAGATGATCGGTGAAGGTTAACACTAGCCACATGGACCATTACTATAACATTTCAAAGTTGGCAACCGGGTAACCTGCTAGTTCCCGATAATCTTACGTATGTTGTTCACAATTTAAAAGTATTTGCGTGTATTAGTACGTTTCAAAGTGTCTTTTTTTTTACCATGATTTTCGACCTTTTTGGCCAACTAATCCATGTGGTTTGAAGCCACTACCACACAAAATCAAACCAAGTAAAGCCTTCTTTTTCATGAGGTTGGCGTGACCACTTAAAGTAAGTTTTAAAGTTTGTTACGTAAATCATCTGTTTGGAATAAATGTTACATATCTTTAACTTTCGCTTAATAAGTAATTTATGTATGAGCTGTTTTGTCAGAGCAACATTGTTTTTACTAAGTTTATAGCTGTAACAAAACTGATATAAGCTGATATAAGATGGTATTGAACACAAGACGCAACTTAGCTTCAAGATATGAAAGAGATATTAACATGTGAAGAATGAAGAATCAATTTTCACAATTTTTGGTCCACCGTATGAATGCATTGCAATGAAAGCTTTTTTAAAAGCTTTTAAGAAAGACTTATTAAACTACAAGTTTTTCATCAAAGTCTTATACATTAAATGTGATGTGTGTTAAATGCAAAAGGTCATTAAAAACTTTTTTGCATTGTGATGCTCTAACATAAGTAGAGTAGTAAACAATTTATGTAGCTCACAAAAGAACTATAAACAAATAGTACTAAACAATTTATATATGTAATCCAGGCATTATATAAAATGTAAAAAGATTGGAACTTTAAGCAAACACCACCAACTACAAGGATTTTTACAATAACTTTTCTAAATGTTAACCGGTCAAATATGTTACATACTGATCATATTACGTACATTGGTTTGAAATTTGAAAAACAAATGTGTGAATATATGAAAATAATAATAATAATAATAATAATAATAATAATAATTATTATTAATATAAAGTGATGTTATAATAAAAAATAATAATAATAATAGTAATAATAATAATAATAATAATAATAATAATAAGTGAAAAAATACAAGGGACTAAAAGTGAAAGTCAACGTAAACCATTAGGACCATTACTATAACTTTTCTATGTGACAAAAAAAAATCAAGTGATGACCGGTGAAAGTCAACGCAAGCAACAGAGACCAACACTGTAACTTTTAAAGTTAGTAACCGGGTAACCTTCTTGTTCCTGGTAATCTTACGTATGTTGTTCCCAATTTGAAAGTATTTTGCGTATACTAGTAAGTTTCAAAGTTTTTTTTTTTTTTTTGGTAACCATGATTTCCGACCTTTTGGCCGACTAATCCACGGGATTTGAACCCATCGCCACACAGACTCAAATCAGGTAAAGCCCTCCATTTTCAAGAAGTTTCAAAGTTTATTACGTAGATCGTCTATTTGAAATAAATATATTGCGTATCTTTAACTTTTGCCCCATAAGTAATCTATCTATGATCTATAGGTGTTATGTCAAAAAGTGACATTGTTTTTACTTAGTTTATAGTTGTAACAAAACTGATATAAGTTGTTATTGAACACAAGACTCAACTTAGCTTCAAGATATGAAAGAGATATTAGCCTGTGAAGAATTAAGAATCAATTTTCATAGTTTGTTGGTCCACCATATAACCAAACATTGACTAAAATAGTAAATACCCAAATAAGTAGGATTTTGGTTATGAAGCTACTTAAATGAATTTATTTATTGGTGAGTTAATTACATAAATGGTCACTGTGGTTTGCATGAAATTTCACAAATGGTCACTGAACTTTTTTTTTGACTGGTTCAGTCACTGTGGTTTCATAAGCTTACCGGTTCAGTCCAAATTCGAATAAAATGACCAAAAAGCCCTTGCCTCTTCTTTTCCGTTAACTGTCCGTTAACTAGCATTGCAACGTTAGTCCTTTTCCGTTAAATTTTTTTTTTTCTAAATTATTTTTTTTTGAAAAATTATTCTTTTCAAAAAATTATTTTTTTTCGAAAAATTATTTTTTTCGAAAAATTAATTTTTTACGAAATTATTTTTTTTAAATTTTTTTTTATTCTAAATTATTTTTTCAGAAAAATATTTTTTCGAAATAAATTTTTCGAAAATTTTCTTTTTTCTGAAATTCGAAAAATAAATTTTGCAAAAAGAATATTTTTCGAAAAAAATAATTTAGAAAAAAATATTTTTCTAAAAAATTATTTTGAAAAAAAATCGAAAAACGTGTGAATACGGACGAAAACTTGTAAAAATGGACGAAAACGTGTAAATACAGACGAAAACGAGTAAATACGGACGAAAACATGTAAAACGGACGAAAACGTGTAAAATAATTTTTTCTGAATTTACACGAGTAAATACGTTTTCGTCCGTTTTACACGTTTTCGTCTGTATTTACTCGTTTTCGTCTGTATTTACACGTTTTCATCTGTATTCACACGTTTTCGTCCGTATTCACACGTTTTTCAAAATAATTTTTTCGAAAAATATTTTTTTGAAATAATTTTTTAGAAAAATATTTTTTTTCTAAATTATTTTTTTCGAAAAATATTTTTTTTGCAAAATTTATTTTTCAAATTTCAGAAAAAAGAAAATTTTCGAAAAATTTATTTCGAAAAAAAATAATATTTTGAAAAGAATAATTTTTCGAAAAAAAATAATTTAGAAAAAAAAAAATAACGGACAAGGACTAACGTTGCAATGCTAGTTAACGGAAAAGAAGAGGCAAGGGCTCTTTGGTCATTTTATTCGAATTTGGACTGAACCGGTATGCTTATGAAACCACAGTGACTGAACCAGTCAAAAAAAAAGTTCAGTGACCATTTGTGAAATTTTATGCAAACCACAGTGACCATTTATGTAATTAACTCTTTATTGGTTGGTGGTTTGAATATTTGGTAAAAAAATGGGTCCCAGGCACTATATGTAGCTCATAAAAGAACTATAAACAAATAGTGATAAACAACTGATATATGTAATCCAGGCATTATATAAAATGTAAAAAGAATGAAATTTTAAGCAAACACTACCAATTATGAATAAGATATTTTACGTTGAAATGATGAACATTATATAAAATAGTTTGTGAACACTTAAAATGAGAATGTAAGTTATAGTGAAGTAAACTGACAACCAATGCTATATTTATCTACATAACCTTTTCATTTGTAGCTCTATTGACTTCATAACTAATAGCACACAAATGTTAGCAACAAGACTAAACCTTCGTCGATGCATTTTTNGGTTTTTAAGCCACTCAATCCAACTAAAACTAGCTTTGCTTCTAAACCGAATCCAAAAGAAAGAACGAGAAACAACTTCATTAAACTAATTGCCTTTGGAAGAATCTCTTGACCGAAAATCGTTCTGTTGCACCAATCCCATATGTACCACCACACAATGTAGCATACACCTTCGAACGCCTGTTTTTGCTTTATTGGGAGCCGAATAACAACAACCAATCCAACCAATCATCATAAGAATTAAGCTTCTTGTACTCCATATCCCACCATCGAGTGATCTTATGCATAATCTCACAAACTAATTGGCAAGAGAAGAATAAATGCCTAAACGATTCAACCGTCCTCTCACACATAGGACATAAAATAGACTCAATCTCCATACCTCTACGAGAAATATTGAATCTGGTAGGAAACAATCGTTTTTAACTTTCCAAGCATGAACATGAATCTTGATTGGAACCGCCTTTATCCATTTTGTCTTCGAAGTACCATTCGGAAGTAAAATGTCGCCAATAAGTTTCCTAACCGAGGATACTGTGAACTCAGCCGATCATCAAAGGACCACGACCATCTACCTTTCGAATTACTTAGAATACAACCATCTGTCTTTTCCTTTAGCAACTCCAACTGAACCTGCTCTATTCCACCCCTCGGAGTTCGACGAAGAGAAAACTCCAACCCTCCATGAGACATTTTCAACGCAACCTCAATCCCTTTCATCGTTTCCAAAGCATAAATTCTAGGGGCCAAAACTTTAAAAGCAACATAACCACACCACGTAGTTTCCCAAAACGAAGTATTCATCCCATTACCCAATATCAGAGTAATATATCTGAGAAGATCAATAGCATACAACTTCAATGACTCGACTTCCTGAATTATACTAATCCATATAGACGGGTAGCTCAATTTAGCTTTCATGCCAATTTTTCCACTTTCACCATGCAACGCTTTTATGACCCTAGCCTATAACGAATTCTTTTGGGTTATAAACCGCCACACCCATTTGAACAAAAGGGCCCTGTTAAGCGCGAATAAACTCGAAACCCCAAGACCTCCTTTATCCTTAGAAGCCATCACATTTATCCATCTGACCCAACTCGATTTTCTCGAATTTATCTCCATGCCATTAAAAAAACCGCGCCCGAATTGATTCCATATTCTGCAGCACCTTCTTAGGCACTTTAAAAATGGACATATGATAAATAGGAATCGCGCCTAAAACTGATTTAAGGAGATTCAATCTTCCTCCTATTGAAAGTGTCTTTAATTTCCATCTAGATAGCCAAGAAACCATACTATCAATGACCTCCTTCCAAGACTGAATCCGTGACATAAAATCTCCCACTCTAGATCCTAAGTATTTGAACGGCATCTTAAGAACTACACAGCCAATCTTGGCTGCAGCCTGCTCCACTTTACAAGAGTCCACAGGTATCCCCATCAAGTTACTCTTATTCATATTGATATGAAGGCCCGACGCACGATGAAAAATCTCCAACACACGAGTAATAGTTTCAATATTCGATTGGTTCCATTGCCCCATGAAAAATCTCGTCAATGCTTGTTACTCTCAAATGTTTTGTGCTTTGTGTGTTAATGTGTGTGTTTTGTAAAAATATTTTGTTATTGATTTGTGTTATGAATGTATTTTGTTAAATTATTTCCGAGACATAGTATCATACTTTTCAAAATGATTACAAGGGGCTCAATATAATAAAAAATTTTAAAGTTGTACTTCTTACTCATCGGTCGCTCAAGAAATTAAATGAAGACCGTTGGTTGTCCAAAAGTTTGGATTTTTTATTTTATGAAGTTTCACTTTTGTCAAAAAAAAAAATAAAAAAAAAATAAAAAAAAATAAAAAAATAAGTCGGCTCAAGTGCAATTGGCCTCGAGCACCTAATAAATTGGATTGACTATTACCTTATGGCATCCACAATGGAGCCTTATTGTTCGATCAATAGCATGTGACTCATCATGCAATGCATTGTGTAAATCTTATGTCATTCATATATTGAAACATCACTCAATACTGTACAACCGAGTATTAAACTACATGTGGTGGGCCTCATTGATTCTTTTACATTTAAATAATGTATATAAACTTTATATCTTGTACTTTGTTTCTTGTACTATATATGTATAGTATTTTACAGGTAATAAAAATAATATGATGTGAAAATTCAGTACACTATATAAAGTTCAATGCATTGGGAGTGTTTTGTATAAGATGCTGACATGGCAGTGATATGGCATTGTATTGAACTCAAAGTGGTATAATGCAATGGAGATGCCCTAAAAAACATGTATTTGACATGTACGTACTTGTGTCTTACATAAATAGAGACACTTGTCAAAATTTTAGAGGAGTCGCACAATCTAACATGAAGAGAGAGTCTACTCAAGCCATTTGGAGAAAATTAAAATAAAATAAGATAAAAAAAATAAAAAAAAAAAGTAGAAAAACAATAATAGAAGCACATGGGTAACCAAGTTTATACTTGTCAACAAGTGTAGAATTTTCTCTTATTATATTCATAAAACCATACTCTACCCCTCACATAAAGCTAACATGTCATTTTATATTTATTTTTTAATTTTTCTTGAGAGGGACATATACGTTTTCATGAACTCAAAACTCGGCAATATAAGCCTTGGCTCATGAATCGTATTTCTTAGGAGTGGTTGGCATAATTTTCTACAAACAGAAATGTACTCCACAATGCTTTTCATCTTACTCTCCCTTTTTTCGTTCTTGTACATCTTTTCAAAACGGTTTAACCCAAAATCGGGCAGCTCCGCTCGGCTACCACCTGGCCCATGCCCGATTCCGATCATTGGAAGCATGTTTAAACTTGGAAACAAACCACACCACACGCTTGCCGCCCTTTCTGAAACTTATGGACCTTTAATGTCCCTTAAACTTGGTAGCATCACCACGATTGTTGTTTCATCCCGTGAAATCGTGCAGGAGGTTTTTTCAAAACACGATATGTCTTTCTCTAGTAGAACTGTCCCCTATAGTGCCTACTACGGTTACACACAAAACCTCAAAAAAAACTCTGTAATTTGGTTGCCGGTAGGGGATAAATGGCGAAGTATAAGAAAAGTATTGAAAGAACAGTTATTTTCCATACGACAACTTGATGCTAGCCAGGATTTACGCAAGAAAAAGGTTCAGGAGCTTCTTAACTATGTCCAAGA
>LBNU01011133.1:33516-64065 GCA_014162995.1 Artemisia annua
CATTCCTCAGCTTTGCTACATGGAGGGCTTCCTCAATTGGCTTCACATTAAAACTCATTAGCTTAAGCTTTAAAACTCTTACAGCACCTCCTAAATCATTCTTTCAACTCTTGGATACTGTAATCTCTTTCCTGCCATAAGAAGTAGACAACAGCATCAAGTGTGAGTCTTCTAAGGATATAATGGGCATACCATAACTGCACTTATCCCCATCTAGTAACCTATTTTGTGTTTATATTTTTTCTCGAATCGCCATCGTCAAGAGATTTGTATATATGTCTAGGATTACACGGAGAGTACCATACCAAGGAAAACCGTTGCACTTTTGGAGTTTGACTTCTATTAGCTTCCCATACATGTTTATCAGCAAAATGGACTTCTTTGCCTTTTGAGTTTTTCCATACCGCTACAGCTTTTCACAAAGGATTAGTACAGGCTATGAGATGCTTATGATTGTATATTTTAGGCACTTTCATCTTCCATCTTTGAATATAGCTGCTTACATGCCACATTGAATTGGATTCCCAACAAGTTCTTTCATTCCCAACTGTCTAAATTCTCGTCTTTAACTTCCCAAACGCTTCTGGCATTTAACTTCATTGTGTGAATCCATTCTATTCCAGACACTTTATTACACTGCAATATTCCATAAATGCTTGATGATTTGAGCTTCATTATTTTTATCTCAATCTTAAACCGAAACATCTTTGTTTCTTTGGTCTAACATGTATTTTCCCAGGCCACGTTAGCTCTGAATTTAGTATTTTATTTAACACCAAAGCTTTCAAAATCTTCTGTAACTGTTTTAGAAAGCATGATACTAAAGACAGTGAATCTGAATATACTGAAGAACATAGGCAGTCAATTATGAAAAGCTTTAAAAGAGAACCATAACCTTACTTTTGTACCCACAATATGCCAAAGTGTCGTGGGACTTTGGTTTGGTGTGTGATGGCATGTAAATTTCCATTGACCAATTTGACTCAGTTTAAATGTTGTTACTGTTTGAAGTTGGAGTGTGCTATGACCACCTGTTAGACAATAAACATAAACAACTCAGTACATTAGTAGGCTTCTACCACTTGGAAACCTCGAACACTTTCCAAATCTAGTAGTACATAAATGATGAGTTTATTTTTTTTTCCTGCAGATTTGGAGAAGTGCGTGTAACAACTACTGCCAACAATTTTGAAATCAAGACGGAAGTCAAATCCAAAGTAGTATCACCTGAAACAACATATGCAGCTTACCTTGTCTACAAATTACCAGAAGACCGTTCCTCATTTGAGGCTCCTTTATGTGTGTGGAAAGAAGGTCTTTACGACGGTGATCCAGACTGGTATATCTATTTAGTAAGCCCTCCACAAACCCCAGTTATCGAATCAAAGCTTGATGAAAATACCTACAACCCACTGAATAGATACAAAGGGAATGCCATTCCGCAACAGAGGACCGATGGTTGGATGGAAGTCAAAGTATGGCAGTTTCAAACTACCACCGAATCAGTTCCTATGCATCTTTATTTTGAGCATCCTGGTAAAAGGGAACTTAAGGGGCTCATGGTACAAGGAATTGAGCTTAGACCCATATAGATTCTCTGTTTTTTGTGAGACTCAAATGTAAGGACAATTATATGTTTGTTCATTGGCAGTTTATATATTCGTAAATAGAGACTCTAAAAGGGTCTAGTTTCTGCATTTAGAGGAGGGAATTTATTGATAATATTGTCTTTATTAATTTTCATATAAGTTAAATGTGGGAGATATGTTGAAACAATTCGCCAGTTTCTGCAAAATGGTGAGCGGGTCAATACCTGGTCAGGTGACGAAGATGATTATACTATACATGTTTGATCTAAATAAAATGGTGTTGCCAACTACGAAGAAATCACCAAAATCCCATACACTTGTTTGATTATTTCTCTTATTAATATTAGTATTAAATTTGATCTTTTATTTTGTTGTTCTAATGAACATCAGTATCGTTGCAATATTATTGTTCTAATGAACATTAATTTTGAGAAAAGTGACAAAACAAAATATTTTTTCACTAGATTCAACAAGATTNTATCACCTGAAACAACATATGCAGCTTACCTTGTCTACAAATTACCAGAAGACCATTCCTCATTTGAGGCTCCTTTATGTGTGTGGAAAGAAGGTCTTTACGACGGTGATCCAGACTGGTATATCTATTTAGTAAGCCCTCCACAAACCCCAGTTATCGGACCAAAGCTTGATGAAAATACCTACAACCCACTGAATAGATACAAAGGGAATGCCATTCCGCAACAGAGGACCGATGGTTGGATGGAAGTCAAAGTATGGCAGTTTCAAACTACCACCGAATCAGTTCCAATGCATCTTTATTTTGAGCATCCTGGTAAAAGGCATCTTAAGGGGCTCATGGTACAAGGAATTGAGCTTAGACCCATATAGATTCTCTGTTTTTTGTGAGACTCAAATGTAAGGACAATTATATGTTTGTTCATTGGCAGTTTATATATTCGTAAATAGAGACTCTAAAAGGGTCTAGTTTCTGCATTTAGAGGAGGGAATTTATTGATAATATTGTCTTTATTAATTTTCATATAAGTTAAATGTGGGAGATATGTTGAAACAATTCTCCAGTTTCTGCAAAATGGAGAGCGGGTCAATACCTGGTCAGGTGACGAAGATGATTACACATGTTTGATCTAAATAGAATGGTGTTGCCAACTACGAAGAAAATCACCAAAATCCCATACACTTGTTTGATTATTTCTCTTATTCATATTAGTATTAAATTTGATCTTTTATTTTGTGATTGGGTATTTTGAAGCACCATTAGTATCATTGCAAATGATATTTGTTGTTCTAATGAACATTAATTTTGAGAAAAGTGACAAAACAAAATATTTTTTCACTAGATTCAACAAGATTTCAGGACAATTATTGTATTTTTATATAGCAAAAAATAATGACAATTGGTCCCTATGGCCTTTCGGGAAGAAAAAAAATTAAAAAAATAAATAAATAAATAAATAAATATGGTGTTTAACTGGTAAAACTGTACCTTTTTTAGATCCATGTGTAATTCTGTTTGGCCTTGGGAGGGAACAGTTATGCATATGGTGTGAAAAGGAGGTTTAATTCGGTAGATGTACCATAATAAAGGTTTGATAACTGTGAAGGGTAAGTAGCTTGGGTGGATGGTGTATGATGGGTGGAATAGAGAGGTGTAAAAGATGAACCTTCTTGGTCCACCCAATACATCATCACAGGAGGTAATGGTTGGGCTTCCCTCAAGGTATGTGTTTCTAAGCAATTGAAGCCATTTTTTAAGATGGAAATGTAGATTGCTTGGAAGAGCTCTTGACCGGAAGGGTAAAGGGTACCTAGTGATGCCAGAAACTTTTTCTACCTCTATTACTGTGGATGTTGGTTGAGTGATTTAGGCGGAAAAGTTATCTGGAAATGTAGCTAGATAGTAGTGCATAAAGGTGAATTCAGTACAGAAGTTGAATTGCTTCATATGAAGATCTCAAAAGTTTCTTATCTGTTCTTCTTTGTTAGTAAGGATGTATTAGTTAGTATTGGTAGCCATATCTGATGTATAACAGATATGAGTCATAGTATACTGGTTGTATCAGATTTGGAGATGTCCAAATCTTGCTTCTATTCTTATCTGTACAAAAGTTTTGGAAGTATATTAGGAGTGAAATTCCTCATTGTAGCAATAGATTACTTCACTAAGTGGATTGAGGCAAAGGCAGTAGCAACGGTAACAGGTAACCAAGTGAAGCGGTTTGTATGGGATAACATAGTATGCCGCTTTGGCTTACCTGGAGAGATAATCTCAGACAACGGAAAACAATTCTGTGATAACTCGTTCAAAGACTGGTGCGAACAACTGAACATCACACAACACTTTGCGTCAGTAACTCACCCACAAACCAATGGTCTGGTTGAACGCGCGAACAGAAGCCTGGTGAAGGAATCAAAGCGCGCCTAGATAGACACAAAGGAAGATAGGTAGAAGAACTGCCACATGTTCTCTAGGCGCACCGAACAACTATCAAGGTTAGCAACGGAGACACCCCCTTTTCTCTTGTCTATGGGACAGAAGCTGTAATACCAGCTGAAATTGGAATGCCAACCATCCGAACTGCGGAATTTAACGTTGCTACTAACGATGATGAGCGGCGCATAGACTTAGTTCTATTGGAAGAGCGACGCGAACGCGCAGCAATACGAGAGGGAAAAGCCAAGTCAAGAATGAAAGGATACTATGACGCCAAAGTACGAAGCACTTCATTCCGACCAGGCGACTTCGTATACCGCGAGAACGACTCAAGCCGCGCAGAAGATACTGGAAAGTTAGGACCAAAGTGGGAAGGACCTTACGAGGTTGTTGAAGCACTTGGAAAAGGAGCGTACAAGTTGCGCGGCAAGGATGGCCACGAGCTACAGCGCACGTGGAACGTTCGCAATCTCAAGAGATGCTACATTTAGGAAAGGCTACGGCCCAACATGAACATTCACGCACTTTAGAAAGTGCCCCAATAAAGATCCATGTATTTCTTTTTCTTTTTTTACCTTATCTAGATAAGTAATGTTTCTTCTTTTTTACAAAAACTTGCAAGTATTAATAAAAAATTCGCGGTTTCTAGCTAACTCCGCGACACAATTTCTTTGCATTGTTATTTAAATACTGTTTATATTTCAATGTGTTGGTTACATTACCTTTAGCCTACATGACGTGCATGCACTACTTAATACCCACGCTGGTAAAAAGGATGAGTTAACCTACTAAACAACTCGTTGAGTAAGAGGGTTGCAAACCCATCAACTTTGGATTACGTATCCTTGTTAAACACCTTGCGCTCAAGACGTTGGCGCAAGTTCATTGCGCACCCCACGATGGATGCGCAACATTGCACACTGTGCACGTTTAACAACTTAGGAAACCAAGACTCTTGATTCCCTAAAATAAAGTTCACAATACGACAAGTAGACTTATAAAAATTCATAGACGACTATGATTTCTTTTTTCTAAGTTACAAATTCCATACACGAATATGGCCCTTACTTTGAAAAATTTATAGACGATTTCCTGAACACGCTTGGATACCCAAAGATGTCTTAAGTACAAAGACGCAGGAGTTATGTACAAACTGTGCTCAAAATTTCACGCAGAACAACAAGTTCGAACACAAATACAACAGATTATCTATTTCAAATCATGGATTCTTATTCATATATACTTATTAAGTTACAGACTTAATACATATTTGTCCAATCATGGTATAATTGTGACTACTGGGAAGTCTTCAAGTAAGAGGACAAACGACCTAAACACAAAAAGATATATACTAAACCATGAGTTTACAAAAGATGATAATCCCTAAGCGCTATGAGCGCGTCTATGACCGGAGCTGCTAGCTGTGGATGTCAATTCCCCAACCCTACTCAGCCTCTTCAAAAGGCTACTATCCTCCTGAGATACCGTTGGCACGCTAACGGGAATCCCATCGGACCGGGGAAGATGGGCCGCACCAACACTGCAGAGTATAGCCTTCCCCTTTACACCTTTTTTCTGAGCAACCCTGGTTAAATGAGCTTCTAAACACTCCTTCAACGGGACCTCTTTGTCAATGGCGAATGGGTTGAGAATGTCTCGCGGACGTGCGAATACGGGCACGTGCAGCTGTGACTCATCCGGCCTCAGAAAATAATCAGGCTGCTCTTCAGCATTATCCAAGAGATGCCTCCCAAGGACCAACCCCTCCATAATCACTTTGATTGGCTGGTCCTGGTCATGCTCCAACCGCCCGATATGAGGAAGCTCCAACAGCTTCAATTTCTCCATGGCGTCCATGAGCTCATCATACGAGTCAGCCTTGTACCCAGGCACTTCTGCGAGCGGCACCGTCAACAACTTGCTTCTATCTAGCTCCTCCACAGCTTGCGCCTTGCCACGGGCCATAGTGCACTCCACAACTTTCCCAAAGGCTCCCACAACCTCTTGGGATTCCAGAGTGCATAGGGCAGCCAAACGTAGCCCATGGCTAATCAACCACCTATAAGTACAAACAACGTACATATCAGAAAACATAAAGGAATTTAACATAAGGTAAAGCAGAAAGGTAAATACCTGCGCTCAGCAACGGCAGACATAAGATGAGGATACAATTCCTCATCATACTCGATACTCAACTTGCGCAGCTTGCCCTCTTGCGCCCTCAGAGCCGCCTCCACATGCTTACGGAACTCATCAAGTTGAGCGAAGTGTTTGCTTCTGTTTTCTTGCAAATACCTCAACCCCCACATGGAGTTAACTCTGTGTTGACCCGCGGCAGCGCGCTCACGCTCCAACTCCACCATAAAACCCAGCTTCTCGTCAGCAACTTTCCTGGCATAGGCAGTAGTAGATTCTACATCTGCCCGCGCAGCAGTCAACTGCACTCTCAGCTGGGCAATCTCCTCATCCCTCTGAGCCAGGCTGCTGCGCTCAACGGCATATCGCGCCTTGAGCTGAGTAACTAACTCAGACTGGCGACCAGCAGCTGCAGCCAACTCCTCCATCAGGAGCGGCGCAGACATCTCTCCACTCGTTCCCAATGGCTCCTCCAAGGGACGATGAGTAGTCTGGGACGGCGACAACTCATCAACAGACACTGCATCATCCCCTTCAGCATCATTCCTACAAAAAAAGAGGAAAAAGGTGTTAGACAGAGAAACAAAAAAGAAGGAAATAAGATAAACACTCAACACGAATAACACTTACTTAGGAGGAGAAGTCTCAACGACATTCTGCGCATCAATAGACACTGATGCCTCTTCTTCCGCAGACTCGTCCGCAATAACAGCACGACGTCTGCGCTTAGAAGTCCCCTCACCAGCATCATCAGCAGCCTTGCGCTTCGCGCCCTGGCGCTCCTCTTCCGAGTTAGTCTCAACTTTGACGACGCTGACACTACCAGACGACTCTGCGCGCTCGGGATCCGGAACCGCCATTTCCTGCGCAGGAACATTCTGCACAGGCGTAGCATTCATAATGGGGTGCGAAGCATCAGAAGCCTCCCCCTGCGCAAACTCCAAAAGACGCCCAGATGTTGCCTCCAAGATGGGCAACTCACCCTCCCTCAAGGGGCGCACACCACAGCCACTTGTGTGGGCTTTGCCAGCTTCACCACCGTAAACAGGTCCATCTCTGCGCAATGCATGAACAAACAAAAATAAGTTAGTTGCTAAAGTACAAGTTACAAGAGCGCTTACATTATGCGAAGACAAAGAGAGGATAAGCACCCACCCCGGCCGTTCCCAACCAGAAAGGTTGGCATTTCTTCACCACTAAGGAAATAGTTACGACTAAGCCCCATGTGGACTAAAAACTCCTCAGGGTACGGAACGATTGGGATGCGGTTCGCATTAATGGTCTCCGCATCCTCCTCATTGTACGTACCGGGATCTGGGCTATCATCCTTTGGAAGTGACGCTTGAGTATAGAACTCCGAAAGCGATGTAAAAACCTTATCATCTATCCAGAAAAAATTTTCTCTCCAATCCCTGAGGGCATCCACTTTCTTGGTGTAACACTGATAGCGCCCCGCGCGCTTCGAAAAAGTTACCCACCCATTCGACCACGATGTGTGGTAAAATGCGCGGAAAAGGTTAATGGTCGGACTAATCGCAAGTAAACGGGAGTTTACTTCAAAGTTTGTTATCTTTGCTGCACCTAGCGGGTGCAACTGAGAGATATGCAAACGATAAAAGTTGAGCACGTCACTCAAAAATAAGGATATGGGCACACGCTGGTTTGCAAATTCAAAGAAGCGCGTGTATACCCCTATTTTCCCCTCAGGGAAGTCCGCTATACATGCATTGGGCTCCGGTACAACCGGATGCACATCCAGAGGAATGAAATAATCAGAGGTGAACCTACGAAGTTCATCCTCACCCATCTCGGACCGGAATTCTTCTAATTGGCGTACCATTTTTACTAGCAAACGCACACAAGGTTACCTTTGTAGTTTCTGTTTTTCTTGATTGATAATTCTTAAGAAGGAAGAAAATGGCATTTTTTCACTGTGGTTGACACAGTAAAAACGAAACCCTTTATATAGGGTTCCCCCTAGCCTTGGATAGCTGACACGTGGATTCCACTATCTCCATCGTGTGGCTGGAATACAAACAGGTACGTGCACTTTCACGTATTTCAAGAGATACGTGGAGCATTTTTGGACTAAATACATAGTATCCCATTTTTGGCGGGAAAAATGTGATCCTTTCCCACCACGCTTGCCGCTGCTGTTATTAGTCTAGCATCCGCAAGTTTTACCCTGCGCACACTAGACTGGGGGGACATGATGACGTATAGTCTATATTCGGGTCACGAACCCGAATACCATGACCCACTAACATTAAGCCCACCACGAGTGGGCTACGGTAATAATAATTGGACTACCAATTAGACGGTTTGGGCTTACGGGGTCCAAACCCAAAACTATTTATGGATTAGGATACGGGATATCTCTTAAATAAAAGAGATATATACCAAATATCCGATATCGGTGGATACACCGAAGATTGGGGAATACGAAACCAACAAGGATTTCGTGTCTATATATAGAGGGCACTATAGCTCTCGTAAAGGTACGATTTACAAAACCCTAAACTCTTCACAACCCTTAATTCGATTACTTACTCTCACGCCGGAGGATAATCGGGGGAAACAATCCCTCGATAAGCCTAACGGTGTCTGTTGTTTTCTTAGTGCGCAGGTCTCAACAGCATTAAGATCTAATTGGTACGAGAACAGGAACCCAAACAAGGAACGCCCAACTTTTGTATCAACACTTATCGAGCCGGCATAACCTAGAAAAACTCGAATCCCATCGCATTTGCCAAATATATCGAAATAAATTGAGTTCCGAAAAGTTATGTCAATTTATACTTGATTTCGTTGGAAAGTATATTTCGTGAACAACGGCGCAAGTTTCATAATTTTTCGACTCCGTTTGCTATGTCGAATGAGGCCCGAACCGTTTTGACGTAAAGTTTAGCCAGTTTGGCAGAAGTACCCCCTCCGCCCCTATATTTCATTTCAATCCCTCACTTTTTAATTTTCATTCTAGTCCCTCCCTCAAAGTATAAAAATCCTCTTATTTATTTAATCATTCATTTTTAACACATACAACACACACACACACTTCTCTCTTCTTTCTCTCTCTACACCCACCGCCCTCCGGCCACCACCCACCGCCGGCCAACTTCTGGCGACACCAGCAGATTCCGGCAACCGGAAAACTTTTCCGTCTAAAAATATTTTTATTTCACCAAACGATAGATCGAGCCGTCCCGACTTCATCCGTACCATTCACTCGCCATCACCACCCTTGAATCGCCGCCACGCGCCACCTCTCTCCACTGCCGCCACCACCGAAGATCTGATAGCCCATCCAACGATTCCATAAATACCTGAAGTGAGGATGGTTATTCGAGTCCGGCTGATTTGGCTTGTCACCGAAACTTATGTTTTAGCCGAACATATTTTTAGGATTTTTTCCCCTTAATCATCAATTGTTACTTTGTTAGACAAAAAGGTTTAGTTTTAATTAGGGAGCGGATGCAATTCGTAATTAACTCTAGCTTGTTTATTGGGTTTGCCCTTAAGCTAAAACAGGAACAAAATTAGACTTGTGATGGGGTCAAAAACTTTGTCAACGCAAGACTAAAGATGTCAAAATGGGCTCAAGGGGAACCCAATATCAGGCCCAAAAAAAGCAGTTTTTTATTGTGCCTCAACACAATTAATAGATATAGAGAATACCAGATTTGTCTTACAACAAATCGGCTATTTTATCTATTTAGGCTATGTTCTTACTCTATATGTCATGAAATGTTAACTTTGTGCCAAAAAAATAACTTGTAGTAATATTTTCGCCAAATGAGTTTTCATAAGCCATTGGTGAATTAACGGGTCGGTATCAAGAAGAAGACATCAGAGACTCGTTTAATCAACACATAAAACACTTGAAAGCAATCGAAATGGAAAACACAAAGCGGTCAAATGCCGAGTCAATATCAAGAAGAATACACCAGGGACATAATCTTGATCTTGATACATCTTCCATTATATTCCAATAAAACATCCCCCATTTTCACCTTCTGATCCAAACCAAACATTCTGCTACAATATGACATTAAATTTCGAGCATAACCAAATGTGTGAAACCCGATAAGATCAACATTTAATAGACCCCTCAAAATCTTGCTATGAACAGGCATACTCTTGAATAATTCCCATGATGGAAACGGGCTGTGAAGGAAAAACCCGATTTTGTAATGACAAAAGTCCCGTCTCAAAGAAGAAGCATTAAATGATAATCATGAATCCGTACATAATCAGTTTTGAGTTTACCACTTCTGTCACCACTTCTGTCACCTTTTTAAAACATCCCATATATCTGAATCATACTGGCCATCTTCAGTATTCAATAGCGGAAGCTTGTCATGGAATACTGGCCACAGAAACTGCTTACAAAACCCGTCATAGTGATTGCTACCAAGTTCTTGACTTAAAAAAACGGGCACACAATTGAAGTTCTCGAGCAATGTAGCTGACACGTCATCCTGTAGCGCAGGCCCACTTTAGCCTTGAGTGATCCAACATAGAAAACCTCAATTGTTGTAGGTAACTCAGCAACTTCATTTTTGATGTGCATATATAACGAGCTTTCATCCCAATCGAAATCCCACAAAGACCCTCCATCCCCATTAGTTTCTCGAGTATTGATTGGCAACTGATTCGATAAATTGATTAACCTACTCAGCAGCAGAAGAAGAAGAAGTGCTACTAGAAGAAACGCTGCAATCTTTCCTAAAATCCAATGATAAAATCTCCCTTGATCTTTTTTGACCCGAATTCCCAGTTTCTAAATCTACCAAAGTTGTACTATACGATTTCGACATTGTGTTCTTCCAAACAGCAATATAATTTTCTCATAAGGAGAAAAGATACGAAAACTGTGTCACAAAAATAAAACGTCCGAAATCAATATCCAAGAATCTAAGATCATTAATATGTTACTAAGCAACTTATTATAGTAACAAAACTAAAATCAGTGAGACAAATACATATAATCACAAACACATGGATCATCAAGATTAAATCTAAAACGCATATTAAATGCTCAGTCAATCAAAGAACATATTCCACAAATGTGATAAAACTAAACACATATTCAAATATTTTCTATAAAAACACAAACAAATTCATCAACAAGAAATGGACATTATTTGATTAACCATATTCAAATTTACTAATATAAAAAAGAAACTCATAAATATTCAAAAAATCATTATCAGAATCAGATTATTCATACAACGCTGACCATGCAAGTCAAATGGTCACTAAACTCAAAATCATCACGTACAAGAGGGTGAAGTCTGAATATACGTAACAAACTTTCTGAAGTATACGTAACATACTTATTTTATTCACAAGATACGTAATATACTTTTAAATACTTACCAATGTACGTAACATTGACGATTACCATTTTAAAAAGTTATAGTTTTGGTCCCTGTTGTTTGCGTTGACTTTCTCCGTTAGTCCTTTGACATTTTTTCTTAGAAAAGTTACAGTAATGGTCCCTTGACATTTTGTTGACTTCCATTGTTAGTCCTTTGACATTTAATAATCATGCATCCGTTTTTCTTTACGTTTTTATCCGTCTTAAGCCGTGTTCCTCCGTTTTTATACGATTTCGTCCATTTTTCTTACGTTTTCATACGTTTATATCTATTTTTGTCCGTTTTCATCCGTTTTTATACGTTAATGTCCATTTTTCTTACGTTTTTATCCATTTTGTGCGTTTTTATCCGTTTTTATATGCTTTCGCCTGTCTTTCTTACGTTTTTATCCGCTTTTGTCCATTTTTATATGTTTTCATCCGTTTCTATACGCTCACGTCCGTTTTTCTTATGTTTTCATACGTTTTTATCTATTTTTGTCCATTTTTAAACGTTTTCATCTATTTTTGTACGCTTTCGTCCGTTTTTCTTACATTTTCATACGTTTCTATCCGTTTTCATCTGTTTTCATCCGTTTTTATACGCTTCCGTCTGTTTTTCTTACGTTTTCATATGATTTTATCCGTTCTATACATTTTTATCCATTTTTATACGCTTTTATCCATTTTTTAACGCTTTCATCCATTTTTCTTACATCTTCATAAGTTTTTATCCGTTTTCATCCATTTTTATTAGAAAAAAATGTAAGAAAAATGGACGAAAGCGTATAAAAATTAATGAAAACGAAAAAACACGGATTCAAACGTATAAAAACGTAAGAAAGACAGACAAAAGCTATAAAAACGGATGAAGACGGATAAAAACATATGAAAACGTAAGAAAAACGAACGAAAGCATATAAAATGGATGAAAACGATTAAAAACAAATAAAAATGTGAGAAAAACGGACGAAAGCATATAAAAACAGATGAAAACGAATAAAAATGTAAGAAAAATGGACGAAAGCATATAAAAACTGATGAAAACAGATATAGTCAAATAAAAACAGAAAAAAACGTGTAAAACGGATAAAAATGAAAGAAAAACGGACGGAAGCGTATAAAAGCGGATGAAAATGGACAAAAACGGATAAAAATGCATGAAAAACGGACAATAGCGTATAAAAACAGATAAAAACGTATAAAACGGAATGTAACAAAACGTAAGAAAAAAGGACGAAAGCATATAAAAACGGATGAAAACTGACAAAAACGGATAAACATATGAAAACGTAAGAAAAATGGATGAAAGCGTATAAAAACGAAAGAATACGGATAAAAACGGACAAAAAATGATAAAAACGTATGAAAAACCGACGAAATCATATAAAAACGGATGAAAACGGCTTAAAAGGATGAATAAAAACGTAATGAAAAACGGACGAAAGTGTATTAAAATGTCAAAGGACTAACAGTGGAAGTCAACGAAATGTCAAGGGACCATTACTGTAACTTTTCTGAGAAAATTAATGTCAAATGACTAACGGTGAAAGTCAACGCACACAACAGGGACCAAAAATGTAACTTTTTAAAATGGTAATAGTCAATGTTACGTACACTGGTAACTGTTTAAAAGTATATTACGTATCTTGTGAATAAAATAAGTATGTTACGTGTATCGGTTAATTTCAGAAAGTTTGTTACGTATATTCAGACTTCTATACAAACACATTATCATATATCAAATCCATAAATCACTAAGCAAGAATGAAAGTATCATAATTATAGAAATCATTATCATTTTCATACAACGTTGATCATCACAAGAAACATATTATCCGATACAAAAAGAATTAAAATCGCCAAGTAATATATTCATTTGACAAAAAAGATTATAACAGTCAAACGGTCAAACCCATAAATCATTCATTTCACAAATACTAGTAGTAACATTACTAAATCTTGAAAACTAACCTCCCTCTACTAGTGGATTGAAGATGAATGAATGTGTTACAGTGTTTTTTCTGGAAGGTGAATATAACGGTATTTGTTTGGGGTTTGAAGATGAATCAATTTATAACAAACTCCGTCTCGTGAAATTAATAGGTTTTTTTTTCTTTTTCTTTTTTTTTTCTTCAAGTTGTTGTGATAGACGTTTTATTTTTCTGTATGTCTTTCTCACGGCATTTTTTGCTTGTCTCCTATTCACGCTCATTATATTAGCAACAAATAGTTGGTCGCTACTGATTTTGCTTATGTTGGTGCTGTTGCTAGAAAATATTAAAAATTGTAGTCTTTTTTTAGTAGTGTTAGGCAAACTTATTATTCTAAAGTAAAAGTGTAAAATGACATAATTGGACATACAAGTAACAAACTCAGTGTAAATTGAATAATAAATAAAATGGTAAATCGGTAATTTTGTAAAATATAATCTCTAACATGTTTTTAAAAGCTAGTTTATGCAACTTATTTTTCTAAAATAATCCACAATTTGTCATCCAAACATGGATTATTTTTTTTAAAGTGACATCTTTTTTAGCAAAATGATTTTAAGCTCTTATGGTCTTCCATAATTTGATGCGTCAAACACGCCCTTAGTCTTTAAAAATTGTTCACTTTTAATAAAGAATAAATTACACTGTTTGTCTTTGTGGTTTAGCAGAATTTCATGTTTAGTCCATGTTACAGATAAATTACTGCCGGGCTTCCTGACATTTGAATTTTTGCAAGCTGCTGGTCCAAAAGATTAACGCTCGTTAAATAATTTTGTTATCTCCTACACGTGAGTTGCACACGAGGGTAGTTTTGTCATTTTGTTTTTACCCTCTTCAATCTTCATCTTCTACCTCCAATTTTGTTCTTAACTTTTAACTTTTTCTTTTATATACATTAAAAAATTATCATATATTATCTTAATCAAATACAAATTTAACAGCAAACATATACCATATTTCATCGTAGCTGCCTGTTAAATTTAAACCATTTTATATTTTGTAAATTTTTAATCAAACCCTCTTTGTTCATAAAACACAGCCACATATAATCTATCTTCTTTCACCTAAGCTTCTATATCTCTTTCTTAGCCTGGCTAATCACCTATAAATGTATCTAACTTGTCATATTTTTCCTTTTGATTATCGAACAAATTTTTTGGCAAGTCAGACACTATACTTTTGAATTTCGTCACTTCAGGTATTATTTTGCCTCCTTAACACTATGTTCCTGGGATGTAAAATGGAAAGAAGAAAAATGGAGAGGGTAAAAAAGGGCTTGTGATTATCACTCTAAAATGTGTGAGGTCTCAAGTTCAATTCTTGCTAGGTAAAAACAACTTTAAGTTGCCACGCCAACCTCTTGAAAAGGGAGGGCTTTACCTGGTTTGAGTCCGTCTGGCGGTGGGTTCAAACCCCGTGTATTAGTCAACCAAAAAGTTGAAAATCATGGTTACCATAAAAAAGAGAGAGAAAAGAAGAGGAGAGGAAAAAATTTTGGTTTCTTGTTTTGTGTTCCTAAGTCGGAAAGAAAGGAAGAGAGATTTAATCAAATTATGCACAATAAACATCTTCTCTCAAAATCATCTCAATTTGGGAAGAAGATTTGGATAGGAAATTTGGCATAATTTTCTTCCCCATTCTCTTCTCTTCTCTCCAAAAAAAAACTCGGGAACATAAATATTTGTCATTTCCTCTCATCTTCTCTTCTTTTCTCCCCATATAAAAACTCGGGAACAGAGTGTAACTGGTAATGCCACCTATGAAGCCTAGTCATAATATTAAGTGGCCAGATCATTTTTCTTTACACTATTTTAATGTTCTTATCAAATTGCTCTCTCTGGTGATTGATGAAACGTTAGAAGCTCTTATAACAATATCACCATTATGCACAAAACTGGATGAGGGAGTGTCGCCTTGACCAAGAAACTGAATATGAATAGAGACCGAAGTGGATTTATTATATCTATAAGACCATTACTTCAAACCGTAACATAAAGTTATTATATCTATAGGAACTCACGAGCAACTCGTTTACACCTCTACGTTGAACAACTAACACTACACATGGCTTAAATTTTAACTCAAGAAACGAACTTTCATTATCAACTTTCTCAACACCTTTTTCGACTATCTCCCACACATCATGTGAACCGAGTAATGCCTTCATTCGAATGCACCAACTACCATAGTTGTCTTTGGTAAGAAGAGGAAATTGGAACAAGTTCATTACACTTGACATCTCGATCTTCTAGCTCTGATACTACTTTGTTGGAAAAACGAGGGCCTTTTAGGCTTATACTTGATGAAGAAAGAAATAGTTAGAGAACTTTTACAACGGAACTTTATTGCTTGAGCTTTGCTTCATACTTACAAATGTTTACATCCATCACATATTTATACTAGTCCATGGAATGTTCTAGACTTGAGATATTCCATGGACATTCTTACATACTATAGAACATTCTAAACACATCATCATCGTTATCCTAATTCTAGATAATTCTAACTAGATATTTCTATCACACTTTGCTACAATATTCTATACACTTCTATAGATATTTTTAGGATCATTCTTCATAATTCTAGAATCTTCTTCATCACGGGCTTGGGCTTTAATTGATAGTTCAATCTTTATTTGACTAAATCAAGTTTACGATCCAAAAATTGGGAAGGCAAAAATAATCACAGTCAACGTCAAGGTTATGTACCCATCGTCCAACATTATCTCAATCTTTTGGATAAAATACAAGTTTGGACAGCGAATCTAGTAGGCATTAGAGAGAGTATATGTGAAATAAGCTCTTCAGGCAAGATGCTAAGGCTATCTAGATTATCACCATGGGAACTTATCTCGTAGGTTTTCGAGTCCCTGAGGATTAAAACACACTTTTAATTAGATAACACAAATCTAACAATCCTAGTGAATGTCAATTACTGGTGTCTAAAATCAGTTCCAAACAAAAATAATAAATTATCTGATACTCTGATAGTAAACTATCACTCAAAACAAACTTCTATTTTAAAGCAACTTTTGAGTTTGGTGATGTTCTAAAGTTCATTCCATGCCGCTTGAAACTAAGCAAAAATTGACTTCAAGCAAGCGAGAGAGAGAGAGGAAAAAAAGTGTCAAAACTAAGGTACACTCTTGTTGAAACGTAAATAAGGGTTTGATGATGCATCCTTAATAATTCAAGATTGTTGATTACCTGTAAAAAATAATAAATAATAATATTTAGAGCTATCAGGGTTTTTAATCTCTAGCGAAATGTATAGGAAAAGTTCATATATTTATCAATGGGCCTACTGCCTAGATCGGTGGCCAACACAGGCCCAACAAGCAGCCCAGATGCATGTTCGAGAGTCGAGACCAGTGTTAACCGAGACTGATGGTTCAGAGTCGGTGGGTGTGGGAATTGATCACATACATTGCACTGTTGGTAAAATTTTAGCCGAAAAAGACAAGGGAAAGATTCACAAAGTGGAGGTCGCCCCAAACCCTTGTCTAATGGATAGACCAAACTTAGATTTCAACTTGCTAATTCTTTTTTACACATCTTTTAATATGTGTCCAACATTTCTTAATCTATCAACACTTAAATTGATGCCAAGTATATATATGTCGTATGGGACCAACGGAGATTCAAAAGCTACAATACTAAGGGCTGGATGTAACGGGGAGAACGATAGGGATCATCTGATTTTATGTAACGAGGAAACAAACACAATCTGGTTCTAACATCTAAACATGACTAATCTTCAAAAAAGTCACATGTTACACGGAGCCAAGGGGGTGCCCGCGGGTGCACGTGCACCCTATGGATTTTTTCGATATAGTGTTAATTTTTGAAAAAATTATCGATTTTTCCTAAATGTATCTTAAATGCACCCGGTGCATTAAAATGTGTATCTAGTATTATTTAGTTGGTACACTTGCAAATAAAAAATCTTCGTTTTAATCCACTCTTTAACTCTATTATATTACGGTTCAAAAAAATTTGAGCACCGGTCATATTTGTTTCTGGCTCCGTCCCTGCACATGTATATATATATGGTCACAAAAATATTGTCAAAGTAATGCTCTGTGAAATGTTTATATGAGGCTCTTATAACGATATCACCATTATACACAAAACTGGACGAGGGAGTGTCGCCAAGACCATGAAACTGCGTATGACTAGAAACCGAAGTTAGTCTATTATATCTATAAGACCATTACTTCAAGCCGTAACATAAAACTATCTATAGGAAGTCACACGAGCAACTCGGCTCATTTACACCTCTACGTTGAACAACTAACACTACATATGGCTTAGATTTTAGCTAAAGAATCGTTATTTTAAAGAGTGGTTGCTTATCTATACTACATATTAAGTAAAATTATTTTTGCTTAAAATTTTACTCCATAAAAACCTAAAACTTAGAAATGTTCATACTTCAAAATACCTCTTTAAAACTTGTATTTTAATATATGGTTTTCTTTCCCACATAAAATTTCAAAAAATGTTGCTTTAATAACGTTCCAATCAAAAAATTTAAAAGTATGCATATTGAATGTTAGCATTAATGCTACAAGCCAAGAAACTCTATTATAATGATTAAGCTGTATTTTGAGCTTCTTTTGAAAGCTTTTAAGAGCTTTTAAAGTTACATAAATAAATATACAAGAAGCCTCATTGATATGACATGCCTTTAAGACAGTAAAAAAAAAACGAGGGTAAGCATTTGTAAAGTCGGAATTAATGGAATGTCTTTTGATATTTCCCCGCCAACTTATTGCATCAGTTAACCTCAAAAAGAATTGTTGAGAGTCCTTCCAAATCCAATAGTTTTATTAATCAGAATGTATTCAACAGTCCCACCAAATCCTTATCTCTCACACTTCACACACCGATTCTCCCTCATCTTCTGTGTCTAAAAATCCGGCAAATCACAAGCACACAGTAAAATACACACCTCTTGAAAATGACCCGATTACCGGTGCCCATGACTCACCTCATTCTGATGATGGATTGCCTTTTCCTCGATGATAATTTGCACCTCCCTCGATTACCGGTGACCCTGACTCACCTTATTCTATTGTTGAATAAACTGAAAGTGATTCTCCATTTGGCACCCCTTTGAAATCTAATTTTGATGATGATAATAATAATCAGAGTGATTTTCATCTCGGTTATCTGTTTCAATTGCCATATCTACTGAGGAAGCTCGCTGATTCAAGAACTATAGGTATGAAAAAATTAAATTTTAAGTTTTCTTTTGATTTTTGTTCTTCTTTTCAATTAAGTTTAATTTGTGATGTTATGTTCATTGGTTTTTGTAATTAGAATTTGAGCGAGAGTAATGAAATGGTGGTTGTGATGAGATGCAGGGTGATTTGAGGTGCGGTTGATATGATGCAACAAGATGGCTAAGAAAATTGGTTGTTTTTGCAGCTGCATAAGATTTAACGGCTGCTGTAATCAATGGCATATAGAATAAAGATATGATTATAAAGTGTGTTCATTTTTTTGGGTAAAGGTGATACCCCGGTAAAATTTATTACTCCAAAAAAACATTGAAGTATGATTATAAAGTGTGTTCATTTTTGTTAGTTGGATGGTGAAATTTTTGTGTTGACTTATTAATACTTTCGTTACTGTTATCATTTGTTGTTATTGCGATAGTGTAGAAAATTAGGTGTTTTTCCGGTTATTATGAATTGACGTGTTTGTGATTAGGTTTAGATTGTTGTTAATTGTTAATCACGTAAATTTGGTTTCTGATGTGAGTTTTACGCGGTTAACATGCAGGTGGTTGGAAAAGGAGAAGGTTGTAAACAGAAACTCCAGTCAAAAAGCTAAGTTGAGTCCTCTTGAAACAGGAGCGATCACATTGGATGAAGCGGAATGTGCAAAATATATGGCAATGTTAACCTTTTTTTTACAAAGCTTTTTACTAAATTTATTTATGCTCTTACTGTATTATCGGGTTCTATATGGATTTTGAGTCGCTATAAACAGTTTTTAACGACTCAGTAACGTAGTTCTACTCAAGCCCGTCTGAATTCACTGACCGATACGTTCAAGCAAGAAGAGTCGAAGATCCAAGCTTGGGAGAATCATGAAAAGAGGAAACCCGAGTTTGGGGATGAAAAGAATGGAGGTGACAATTTCATGTTTCTCATTTTAGCGAGCTACTAATAGTTAGAGTATATGACCTTCATAAAATAAAGATCCAATTTATAGGGTGTTTGGGATTGCATATTTTTTAAGTGCTTATCTGCTAATTGGCTGGTATTGACTATTTGACTTTCTTATTATGAGGTGTAAGTAGGGAAGCTTGATCATTCAGAGCCTCAAAAACGTTTATATGCTAAAAAAACGCGATAAGCACTTCAATAAGCAATTCCAAACACCCACTCAATTTATGATCTAATGATGATAGGTGCTGAACATGTTGGGTATATGCTTTCGAAGTTGACATTTTTGTTTTATTTGATGCTACGAACATGAACGTACTAATATAAAATTTGGCTACGTTCTTCAACGCATTGAACATTGTAGACCAATGACTTTTTTTAATTGTGTTATTGGATTTATAGGACAGATAAGGTATTTTCTAGAAACCACACAGAATGTTATAGCAAGGTCAGAGATGTGGATCTCATGTGCTGAAAAAAACTTATATGGTAATGCTTTGGACTGCAGGATGGACGCAGGGTACGTGTTATCGAAAGAGGCCTCATCGAGCCTGATTGGATTGTTGATGGACTGCTTGGACCGGCCGGGTATATCAATTAATGTTGTTGAGTTTTAGTATCTCATCCCTGAATTATATGTGACTGTGCGCATATTTGTTTCTGCAGCTGCAAATTTCTTTAACCAAGTGAACCTCCTTTATGGCACGCTGGCTGACTTTTGCACTTCATCAACATGCCCAACAATGACAGGTACAACAAAGTAAGTTTCTTTATCCTTAGTATTTAGTCAAGATTATGTACCAACAACGCGATATATTAAATGTTCTTTTGATAGTTAGTTTAATATGATGGCACACGATTCATATTGTATTCCATTATTGATCCAATCTAATGTTATTTGTCGAACATTTGCAGATACGAGTACAGGTGAGCTGAAATTGGTAGGGAATTATTCGATGCAGACGGAAAAGTATAGTAACATTGCAAGGGATATTTTGACTCTAAAAGCTGGGTGTAGATTGGGAGATGAGTTGAAACGGGTATTGGGTTAGTACTGTTCCAAATAAATCGCAGGCTAATGTCTACACATTGTGTCAAAAGTTGGGTCAGGGTCAGTTTGGTACCACCTATTTGTGCACTGAGATTGCAACAACCACTATATTATGCTTGCAAATCCGTCTCCAAGGGGGAGTTGATCGTCATCAACTGCCTGAGGGCGCGCAGTCTACACCAGATAAGTCGGTTCAGCAAGTGACAACGGCGACACAGGAAGCACGGGTGGTGCTCAATGGATAATTTGTCATGACATTATTAAGATCCTATAGTTCCTAATACTAAAGAAGCTAATATGGAGCGGACATGGACGACACGATCATATTCTTCAGGTACGCTTGCGGACTATCTTTATAAAAATGTTTCCAAAAATTATAACAGATTACGTTTGCGGACTATCTTTAGAAGCATACGGCTCACTTTCTACCCATCTGACCTTTTACATTATCAGGCCTTTTGTAGAAAAACCATCCATTAGTTTATTATTAAATGTAAATAACTAAATATACTATTAAAGTTATAATAGTTGTATCTAAAGGATTATGATGAAATGTTGTCTTATAATGAAATGTTGTTGTATCTTAGGTCTTTGTAATTTTGCATGTTGGTTACTAATTCCGTTAGCTTAAGAATTATAATTCTAAATTTCGTTTTATTTCGTACTAGAACGTATAATTCTAAATCATTGACTTATGCTGATTTAGCTGAGTATTCCTTCTAATATGTGATCTACTTTTGTAAAATTTGGGGCTTCATCAATTTGACATGCAACATTTTCTTTTAGAGTCTTAATTAATAGATAAAGATCACAGTTCATACTTCATACTTCATACACCATGCACCACTTATGTCAATATATAAGTTAATATAGGTGTATTTTAAGATTACATCATTATAGTTCATCAAAGGTAATTTTCTTTACATTTTTGTTGAACTCTTACTTAAAAATGTATTTAACTTGCCACGTTTTCCCATTATATGTAGCTTTCTTTTTTTTTCCCAATCTATCACTGAACTTGCTAAATTCGTCCATTGTGTGTAGCGAGTAACTTGTTTCACCTGTTGCCGGTTGCATCTACAATTTTTGTATTAAAAACATTTCCACGTGTGTAATTAATGTACACGCTGTAAAATCCACGTGTGTAAACAAACATTATATACCCCCTTTCTCTATCACTTATCCCACTTTCCCTGGACCACTTTCTCTCTCATTTTCCTTCTTTCTCCCCGACAAACCCAAATTTTATAACTTTACAATTGATTGTCGTTTTCAATAAATCTCTGCAATTGATTGGTGCAAAAGGTACGAATTGCTATATTCTCTTTTGTTGGGAATAAAGCTAACAGTTACCACTGATAAGCTTGTGGAAGACACTGCTGAAGAATGCACTAGCAGTGGAAACACATTACCACTGCTAGGACATATTATTACCACTGCTGTTAGGATAACTGTAATGTATTCGTATATAGATAAATATAGAAAAGATCTTGTGTATATTCTATTATGATAGCTTTATATTTATTTTGTAAAGGACTCCTTGTGCTATAAAAGGAGGTCCTAGGTCATTGTTCTAGGTACGTATCAACCCTAGAAAGCTTCAAGGTGTAACCCTAGTGATAAGCAAGATCACTCGTATTATTATCAATAATATTGAAGCTTTGTGTTAAACTTACAACTGTTCTCACTTACATTACATCATATAATTCATATTCTAAGTATTGTTAAGTATATTCCGCGTGCTTAATAATATAACTCAAAGTATCACTCTAACACAAGGTGTGTGTTTAGATCCTACAAGTGGTATCAGAGCCAGGTTTCTGATACTTTAATTTAGAAGATCCAAGGAATTAAGCTTAACCAATTCACTCAGATCCATGGAGATGGAAAACAACCAGTCCAACTCTGCTCCAAGACTTCCTAAGCTCAAACTCAATGAGTTTGAGATGTGGAGGATAATGATTGAGCAATACTTTCTCATTCAAGATTATGCTTTGTGGGAGATCATCTTAACTGGTGACTCTTTCAAACATACTCAGAAGACTGAGAAAGTTGGTGACAAAGAAGTAACCACAGTTTCTGCACCTTATACTAGTGATGAAAGAACACAAAAAAAGAATGATATGAAGGCCAGAAGTTTACTTCTAATGACTCTTCCTAAAGACCAGATCATTGCTTTCAGTAAATTCAAGACTGCAAAAGAGTTGTTTGAAGAGATCTGTTCTGTGTTTGGTAGCAATGATGCTACTAAGAAGACCCAAAAGAAATTGTTGAAGCAGAGCTATGAAAACTTCACTGCTTCAAGCAATGAATCACTTGACAGCATTTTCACCAAAATATAGAAGATTGTCACTCAATTGACTGTGTTTGGAATTGAGGTAGAACAGGAAGACCTCAATTTGAAGTTTCTAAGAAGCTTGCCTTCTGAGTTTCATACCAATGTTATTGTCTGGGAGAACAAACCAGAAATTGAAACTATGAAGCTCAATGATCTTTACAATAACTTCAAACTCATTGAACAAAGATTGAAGAAGGCAGGGAAGCTTGGTTCAAGCTCTAGCAGCTTGGCATTGGTGTCAACCTCAGTTGACAGTGATGATTCTGAAGATGACAGTGATGATGACATTGCCACTGCTGGTTCTACAGTTTCCACTGGTAATGCTCTTGTTACCACTGCAGGTTCAAAGAAGAAGGTTGCTGGTATTGGAGATCCTACCTTTTATGCCTTTATCTCCACTCAAGTTAATGGCTCTATATTAACTCATGAAGACATAGAGCAAATTGATGAGGATGACTTGGAGGAGATGGACATAAAGTGGCAAGTAGCTCTTCTCAGCATGAGAGCTAGGAAATTCTACAAGAAGACTGGCAAGCCAATCCACATCAATGGAAGTGAAACTGCAGGGTTTGATAAGAAGAAAGTAGAGTGTTTCAACTGTCACAAGTTGGGGCATTTTGCTAGGGAATGCAGGAGACCAAGGAAGCAGGATAACAGATCCACATGGTACAAGCAAAAGAAGGAACCAATTGTGGAGGAACCAAAGGCAATGCTGGCAATTGATGGTGTGAGCTATGATTGGAGTTTCATGGCTGATGATGAAGAGGAAAAACCTTCAGATGCTGCTTTCATTGCTACAGAACATGCTCTCATGGCCTTCTCTGACTCTGAGGTACAAAACTTTGAATGTTGTTCTAAAACATGTAGGGCTTCTAGAGAATGTGAAAGGCTAAATGAATTACTAGAAAACCATAGAACAGAGTTGTTTGCTGCTAACTATAATGTTTCAAATCTTAGAAGAGGTATATCTGTGTTAGAAAAACAACTTGAGCATTATAGAGAAAATGAGACAAAATTTAATGATGATATGGTTATTCTTAAAAGAGAGTTAGATCATAAGATAGCAGTGAATGAGGCATTTAAAGAAGAGCTTGAAAGGCTTAGAAAGGTAAATGAGAATGTCAACTTATCTGTTGATACCTTATATTATCAATCTAAGTCAATTGATAAAATTTGGGAAGCACAAATTACTAACAAAGCTAAGTCTGGTTTAGGATACAATACAGTTCCTCCACCACTAAGGGGTGTTCCAGCACCCCCTGGCATAGATTTAGCACATACAGGACTAGAAGATTTTCAGGAACCTATTCTTGAATATGGTCCTCCCAAATTTGTGAAAAGTGAGGAAGAGGTTAAGCATGAAACTGATGTTTTTGAAAGTGCAAGTGACTCATCTGTAGTAGATGAGAGTGTTAAAAAGAAAGTAGAGGCTTCTATCCCACAAGTTGTTAATACCATTACAGAGGAACCTAGGAAACAAGTTAATAAGCCTAGACAAACTGTAAGGTATGCTGAGATGTATAGAAACAAGTCATCAACTCCTAGGGGTAACCAGAGGAGTTGGAATCATGTAAAATCTCAACAACTAGGTAGTGAGTTTGTAATGAACAATAAAGCATGTTATATCTGTGGTAGCTTTGAACATTTACATGCTAATTGTGACTATCATGTTGGGAGAAGGGAAGTTTATGGGAAAAAGAGGGTGGATTCAAACAAGTTTCAAAACAAATCACACCCTAATACTCACAGCAACATGATCCCAAGAGCAGTTTTGTTGAGAAGTGGACTTAAATCTTTTGCCACTGCTAAAAATGTTAACACTGCTCATCCTAAATCACCTGTTTCAAGTGCAAAACCTAAAACAACTTTTGTTAAATCTGTACAAACAGGAAAAAGGACTTTTTATAACAAAAGGGTTCAAGATAACCAACAGTGGGTACCAAAGTCTAAACCAGCAGTTACCACTGCTCAAACAAAAGTTCCCACTGTTAAAGTTGTAAACAAGAACAGGGGTAATATGGGAAATGCTGTGAAGGCCTCAGCACGTTGGGAATGGAAACCTAAAGGAAATATCACAACAAACAATCCCAATGGTGTATCAATGACCTTTGATAGATTTAACTATATTGATACACGAGGCAGATCCAAGTCAATCATGGCTTGGGTCTCCAAAGGAAACTAACTCCTTTATTATATGTGCAGGAACATCCAAGGACAAAAAGATCAGACCAAGGCTATACAGACAGTGGATGTTCAAGGCACATGACTGGCAACAAGTCCTATCTATCCAATTTTGAATACTTTGATGGACATGATGTCAGCTTTGGAGGAGGAGTAAATGGTAAAGTTACTGGTAAAGGTGTTATTAAAACTGGTAACTTGGATTTTGAACCTGTGTACTATGTAAAAGAGCTTAAGTATAATCTCTTTAGTGTGTCACAGATGTGTGACAAGAAAAACAATGTTCTTTTTACTGAAGATATGTGTTTTGTTCTTTCTAAGGATTTTAAGATGCCTGATGAGAGTCAGATCCTTCTTAAAATTCCTAGAAAAGGCAACTTATATAGCTTTGATATGAATAACATTGTTGCTAAAGAAGATCATGCTTGCTTTATTGCAAAGGCCACAGTGGATGAATCCATGCTATGGCATAGAAGACTTGGTCATATTAATTTCAAAACCATAAATAAGATTGTCAAAGATGGTTTGGTAAGAGGTTTGCCTCAGAAAAGATTTGAAAATGATCAAACCTGTGTTGCTTGTCTTAAGGGCAAACAACACAGAGCTTCTTGCAGGTCAAAATCAATTAACTCTATTGCTCACCCACTTCAAATGTTACATATGGATTTGTTTGGTCCTACATCTGTGAGTAGCATAAATCTTAAGAGATATTGTCTTGTTGTAACTGATGATTTTAGTAGGTTCACATGGGTTTTCTTTCTTAGAACTAAGGATGAGACAACTGGCATCCTTAAGACCTTTATAACTGAAGTAGAAAACCAAAATGATATGAAAGTTAAAATCATTAGGTGTGACAATGGGACAGAATTTAAGAATAGAGTTATGGATGATTTTTGCAGAGAGAAAGGTATTAAAAGAGAATTTAGTGTAGCTAGAACTCCTCAACAAAATGGTGTAGCTGAGAGGAGAAATAGGACACTAATAGAGGCTGCTAGAACCATGTTGGCAGATTCAAAATTGCCAATGACTTTTTGGGCTGAAGCAGTTAACACTGCTTGTTATGTGCAAAACAGGGTTTTAGTAGTAAAAACAAAGAACAAGACACCTTATGAGTTATTTAGAGGTAGACCACCTCTCCTAGACTTCATGAGACCATTTGGATGTCATGTCACTATTCTCAATACCATAGATCATCTGGGTAAATTTGATGAAAAAGCTGATGAAGGGTATTTTGTTGGGTATTCCATGGTTAGTAAAGCTTTTAGGGTATTCAACTTAAGAACCCAAAAGGTAGAAGAAAATCTGCATGTTGAGTTCCTAGAAAACAAAGTGAATGTCAAAGGAACTGGTCCAGAAAGGCTGTTTGATCTTGATACTCTAACCCATACCATGAACTATGTGCCTATCTCTACAGGTACATCTTCTAATGATTTTGCAGGTTCAGAAGAGTTTGTTGATGATGATGAACCAAGCTTGGATCAACAAGATGATCAAGATGAATTCATTTTGCCTATTTGGGACTATGCAGATTATGATGATGTTGCAAAGACTGGAGATGCTCAACCTTCTAAAGCAACAAATGTGAACACTGGAAATAATGAAAGCAGTGGAAATTTAGATTCCACTACTAGGCCAAAAGATTCCACTGCTAGACCAGAAGTTGCAAAGAATGTTGAAAGCAGTGGAAATACTAATTCCACTGCTAGGCCAGAAGTTTCCACTGCTACACCTGAAGTGGAAAATTCAAGTCCAGTTACACAGGAAGCTCAAGCCAGTGATGTTGAAATATCAAATATGCCTACTGAGATTGAAATTCCTCAAACTCCCCATACCACAGTTCATAAATCACATCCTCTTGAAAATGTGATAGGGGATGTAAACTCACCTGTGAAGACTAGAAGACAATCAAAGATGGCTGACATTCATGGATTTATCAGTGAAATTTATGAATCTAAGAATCATGAAGGCAAAAATGAATGTCTGTTCATGTGTTTTCTGTCTCAAATGGAACCAAAGAATGTATTCAAGGCACTTGAAGATGAAAGCTGGGTGGAAGCAATGCAAGAAGAGTTGCTTCAGTTCAAAATTCAGAAGGTTTGGGTGCTTTGTGATTTACCTAAAGGCATGAAAGTAATTGGTACCAAATGGGTGTTTAGAAACAAGAGAGATGAAAGAGGAATTGTCATAAGAAACAAGGCTAGGCTTGTAGCACAAGGATACACTCAGGAGGAGGGTATTGATTATGAAGAGGTGTTTGCCCCAGTTGCAAGAATAGAAGCAATTAGACTTTTTCTAGCCTATGCATCCTTTATGGGCTTCACAGTCTATCAAATGGATGTAAAAAGTGCTTTTCTATATGGGCAAATTGATGAGGAGGTATATGTTTCACAACCTCCAGGCTTTGAAGACCCTGAACATCCAGACAAAGTATACAGGGTAGTTAAAGCATTGTATGGATTGCATCAGGCACCAAGGAAGTGGTATGAAACCCTAGCTACTTATCTTTTGGATAATGGGTTTCACAGAGGAAGAATTGATCAAACTTTGTTCATCAAGAAAGACAAAAATGATATCTTGCTGGTTCAAGTGTATGTTGATGATATTATTTTTGGCTCAACAAAGCCAGAGATGTGCAAAGATTTTGAGAAGCTTATGAAGGATGAGTTCAAGATGAGTTCTATGGGTGAACTCACATTCTTTTTGGGACTTCAAGTACAACAAAGGCCAGATGGAATCTTCATTAATCAAGACAAGTATGTGGCTGAGATACTTAGGAAGTTCAAGTTCACTGATGCAAAGTCCTCAAGCTCACCTGCAGACAGGGGTACACATCTGCTTCTAAAAGAAAACAGTGGAGAAGCAGTTGATGTACATATGTACAGATCTATGATTGGTTCTTTGATGTATCTCACTTCATCAAGGCCAGACATTATGTTTGCAGTTTGTGCTTGTGCAAGGTTTCAGGTCACTCCCAAAGAATCACACTTGACTGCAGTGAAGAAGATTTTCAAATATCTTAAAGCATATCCTCATTTGGGATTATGGTACCCTAGAGAATCTCCTATGGAATTGGTTACCTACTCAGATAGTGATTATGCTGGAGCTAGTTTGGATAGAAAATCTACAACAGGTGGATGCCAATTTCTTGGGTGTAGATTGGTGTCCTGGCAGTGCAAGAAACAAACAATGGTGGCTACTTCATCAACTGAGGCAGAGTATGTGGCTGCTGCAAGTTGCTGTGCTCAAGTTCTATGGCTTCAAAATCAACTTTTGGACTATGGGTACAATTTCATGAATACCATCATTTATATTGACAATAGTAGTACCATATGCATAATTAAGAATCCAGTTCAACACACAAAGACTAAACATATTGAAATTAGACATCATTTTATAAGAGATTGTTATGAGAAAAGGCTAATTCAAGTTGTCAAAATCCATACTGATGATAACTATGCTGATTTATTAACAAAAGGTCTTGATGTGGGTAGATTTCAGTACTTGGTGACAGGTATTGGAATGCTAAATCCATAAAATTTTTGTGTCTAATGGTCTTTGGTGTTGAGGGGAGGTTCTTGGTACTAAAATTGTTGTATATGTTTGTATAAGTGTGTATATGTCTTTGCTTGTATTTTGTTTGTCCACTAACTTTTATGCAGAGATTAAGTCAATCAGTGGAAACAAAAAGGCAAGCAGTGGTTAATATTAATCTCACAGTGGAAAAAGGAAAACAGAGAAACTACAATTATTTCTATCAAAAGAAAAGTTTCACAATCAAACACCATCAAAACACAAAAATAAAACCTAAAACAATCTACATCCCTACACCCTACACAAGCTACTCCATTGGCTTCTTGCCCTTGCCTTGATAGTTGTGCTTGTTCTTTAATGCACTCTTCCTTTTGTTCTCAAAGTTTGACTGCATTCTAGGACAAGCAAGCCCAAGAACTTGTGGAGGAGGCCTTGGTAGTCTTGCAGGCATCTCAGGAATGGAGATTTGCTTCATATTAGAAAGAGCTGCTCCCAAAGCTTTAGTAAGAGCCCTTGGCAACTCCTTTGCCAAGGAATAGGTCTCATCATCTGAATCATCAAAAGAGTTGTAGTAGAACTCAAGAGATGGTGCAGGATGGGCAACAGGTACTGGCTTGGCAACAGGCTCAGTAGTAGCTTTCTTTGTTGTCTTCTTGGATGTGGAGGCTGAAGCACAGGGTGGAAAGTAACTTGCCCACTCTGATGCCTCTGAAAATGACTCAGAGGACATCAATATCTCTGTGTCTGAATCCGAAGTGAGGTCAATGATAATAGGAAGTTTGCTCATGGTGACTTTTAGGGTTTTTGTGAAAATATAATGTGTTTTGGTGAAGATAATAGAGAGTCGAGTCACTTTATATAGGCAAAGTTCAACAACAAATGTGAACACTGGAAATAATGAAAGCAGTGGAAATTTAGATTCCACTACTAGGCCAAAAGATTCCACTGCTAGACCAGAAGTTGCAAAGAATTTTGAAAGCAGTGGAAATACTAATTCCACTGCTAGGCCAGAAGTTTCCACTTCTACACCTGAAGTGGAAAATTCAAGTCCAGTTACACAGGAAGCTCAAGCCAGTGATGTTGAAATATCAAATATGCCTACTGAGATTGACATTCCTCAAACTCCCCATACCACAGTTCATAAATCACATCCTCTTGAAAATGTGATAGGGGATGTAAACTCACCTGTGAAGACTAGAAGACAATCAAAGATAGTTGACATTCATGGCTTTATCAGTGAAATTTATGAATCTAAGGATCATGAAGGCAAAAATGAATGTATGTTCATGTGTTTTCTGTCTCAAATGGAACCAAAGAATGTATTCAAGGCACTTGAAGATGAAAGCTGGGTGGAAGCAATGCAAGAAGAGTTGCTTCAGTTCAAAATTCAGAAGGTTTGGGTGTTTTGTGATCTACCTAAAGGCATGAAAGTTATTGATACCAAATGGGTGTTCAGAAACAAGAGAGATGAAAGAGGGATTGTCATAAGAAACAAGGCTAGGCTTGTAGCTCAAGGATACACTCAAGAGGAGGGTATTGACTATGAAGAAGTGTTTGCCCCAGTTGCAAGAATAGAAGCAATTAGGCTTTTTCTAGCCTATGCATCCTTTATGGGCTTCACAGTCTATCAAATGGATGTAAAAAGTGCTTTTCTATATGGGCAAATTGATGAGGAGGTATATGTTTCACAACCTCCAGGCTTTGAAGACCCTGAATATCCAGACAAAGTATACAGGGTAGTTAAAGCATTGTATGGATTGCATCAGGCACCAAGGAAGT
>LBNU01011134.1:10548-32182 GCA_014162995.1 Artemisia annua
AAGAAGGAAAAAGAAGATTAGGAGCTCATAGAAGTTAGGGGAAAAGTCCGTACCACACCCCTACGAATGGTAATTAAAGGAATACAATGACTAAAAATTATGCGAATATATATAGAAAAACAGATATGACGGCGTCACGTTATAGCCTTTACGCCGTCACCTCGCCGTGGTTAGGGTTTCTTGATGGCCTTCTTGACGCCGTCTCCCTTTAATCCGTTCTGGCTTATCAAGGCTTGACGCCGTCAGCTCCATGCTTGACGCCGTCAAGGGTACTATTCGGCAGATTTTTGGCACTTTGTCGAATTCTTCACTTTTATGCTCCAAAAACGTCCAAAATGCTTCCTTTTCCAGAATTTCTCTCCAAAGTACCTAAAATGCCAAAAGGAACGATTTAGGGCGATATTTGATCAAATAAATACGATTTAGGGCTTAAATGACCCCCGAAAAGCGGTACACTTTTCGCCTAATCATTTATATAAACAAGATATCTATGATTATTCACCTTCAAAAGAGGACATGCATAAAATTTTTATCCAAAGGTATCTTCTTGATGTGATGTTCTTAGTTTTATATTTCCTGTTCCACAAGAATACATAAAAGGATTATATCGCTGCATCTTAGGTTTTGAAATTGGTGTGAAGATAAGAGGTTGTGAGGTTGAGTGGTTTTGAGGTTAAGAGTGTATATAATGTATTTGTGAGGATAGAGCAGATATGCTAACTTTTGGTGGGAAGTTTTGGCGCCAATATTTTAGTGGGAAGTTTTGGTGGGAAATTTTGGTGGGAAGGTTTTGGTGGGAAGGTTTTGGTGGGAAGTGTTTTGGCGGGACGTGTTTGGTGGGAAGCATTGGGAATGGTTTGAGAGTGGTAAAATGGCTTTAGTAGACAACTGCAAGGATTTGGACTTTACTTGTAGATATGAGGAAGACATACCATTAGGTTGAATTGGTCATTTTAACATGTTATGTTATCTAACATATCGACTAATTCGTTTAACATATTACGTATATCCATAACATCTTGACTCATCCGTTTAACATGGGATGTATATCTATAATACCTCGAATCATCCGTTTAACATGTTATGTATATCTATAACATATCGACTCATTCGTTTAAGATATTATGTATATCCATAACATCTTGACTCATTCGTACGACCTTTCTGCTAGACCAAGAAACCGTGTACCTCCTCGTCGTAAACCATTGGAGAAGCCGCGTCATAAACTAATATAAGAACATTTTTTTATTGTTACCACCTCAAGTTAAAAATATTGATAGATGTGACAATAAGTTACTCCGTGAGACTTTTTTTAATCCGTTTAACATGTTACGTTGAGGATTTTGGCGGGATTTTTTTATTTTTATGATAGAAAATTTACCGGGACACTTCAAAATTTGACTAGTTATTTTATTTAATTTTAATTATATATTAAATAAAAGTATTTATAATAAATAAAAAAATTTAATTTTATAAAAGTATTTAATTTTAAATTAAACTATTTAATTTTAAATATAAAGTATTTAATTTTAATTACATATTAAATAAAAGTATTTATAATAAATGTTTTTTTAAGTATATAAATACCGACGTCATGTCGTCGGTAACATAACCCCAAAATTTTTCGTTTACCCCCCCCTCCCCCCCCTCACCCTCCAAATTTTTTTTTTATCCAGCCAAATCACAAACGACAAAAAAAATTTATTGGTCCCGACGATATGTCGTCGGGACAATTCGTAGCTATATTAAAAAGTGTACAAAGCCAGATCTGGTCAAACACTTAAAAAAAATTATAACAATTTGTTATCTTCACCGGCGATAAAGAAGACGACCACAACTCCACCACCACTATCATGACAGCTCCATCACACCATCACCACAGCTCCACCACTACACCACCACAGCTCCGCCACTACACGAGCACTACTGTGCACTTTTCCTCCTCCTCTTCTCATGTTTAATTCTCTCCTTAACCTCTCTCTTGTTTAATTCTTCCTCTTCTTCTTCCCCACTTTTTCTTGTTTAACGAAGGTAATGTACCTCTTTTTAAATTTTGATTTTGTTAGCAATTGTTAATTTATTGATTTTGTTAGCAAATTTAATGTAATTGTTAATTTATGCTAGCAATTGTTAATTTTTTGATTTTTTTTATAAAGCCTAGAGTTGTGATAGCCGTGAGCGAGAGCGAGAGCCAAGGGTGAGAGCCGAGACAACCAAGACATAGGTAATGTACATATTTTATTTTTTTTATTAACTTTTGGTATCCCGTCGACATGTCGTCACCAAAAGTTTTTGCTCTTTAATTTTAAGCAACCTATATAATGTGCTCTCTTTTTATATAGCCTGAGCCCGAGATCACAGCCCGGACCGCACCCCGAGACCACAGCCCGAGACCACAATCCTCAAGAAACCACAGCCCGAGACGACAATAGTATGTTGTTATTTGTTACATGTCCGTATTGTTTTTTCATTTTTTATGCTTTGTTGTATTGCGTTTGGTTAGTTAGTATTGCGTTTGGTTAGTTAGACTGCTTCAGAATGGATCGAACACAAAGTCTAAGACATGAAAAACAGAATTTGAAAAAAAAGTTAGATGTCTAGATGAGTTAATCCTCTATCTATATTTGTTAATATAAAGATGGCGTGTAACAGTTTAGATTCATTAAGGTTAAGGATCATGGAAACTACCTCGTTACAATAACTAAAGCAAATTAACCATATTATATTAGCCAAATAAACCCCAAGCTAGCGTAACCTATCAATCTATAAGGGAAATTACATGTCTATATATATAGGAGATTGCTTAAGCATTTTGTTAGGTGGTTAAAGAAGTTATCTAAAGTCCGCGAAACTATCTCATATCTACGTATCCTATTAGACATTATACTTTTTAGGCGAGTTCTTACTGATTAAGCTTTACTAGTTATATGTAATATTAGTTGAACATGTTGTTTGAGAAGTGAGGAGCTTTATGAAAATTTAACTCTAGATATAACTTTATGAACATGTTGTTTAAGAAAATGAGAAAAAATAGAGATAATTAATATTAGCAAATAACTTTAGGATTTTAGCCGTTTTGTGTATATTGTTTGGTTAGTTAGTATTATGTGATTGTTAGTCGATTTGTGAATGTGATTGTTAGACATTTGCAAATGATTGTTAGACTTTTGTGAATGTTTTAGGATTTTAGTGATTAATTTCAGAAACTCCCCGTCCGAAGTTAATCATCCTATAGAAAACCCGCCTGGAATTAATTTATTAGAAATTAATTTTGGAAAGTCCCCTGTTGGGACTGCTCTTTGAATGTTTTGTTTCATTTAGGATATGGATGCGTATAACTGATTTATTATTTGAGATGATTTCGACAGTGTTTCTCTTTTACTCCTAAGAATATGTCTTTGATGCACATATTTGGGGAGTTGAGGAGAAATGCTGCCGAAATTTTCTCAAATAGTAAATTAGTTATACGCATTCATATATGAGACAAATCATTCAAATAGTGGGTTAGGATTGCCTTCCACAGTTGCACTAGGTGAACAAAACAACTCGTAATAATTCCACGGTTATATGTGTTTATGTGTTGAATCTTTTGAATGTGTAATAATTAAGTGCATATAATAACTGATTGCATCTTAAAAATGCAGTTATGATACTTGATAAGAGTTGGACCCGTTTAGAGAGTCGTTGTACAAAAGAATTTTTTTTTGGTCTTGCCCCCGAACTTTGATGGTGAACGACATGGTGAAAGCTAAATACCAGTTGATCAATATTTTGTGCAGTCTCGAGCAAATATAATCTCCTGCTTTTTTTAACATTATGATTCACTTGGTTATGCATTTACCTGAAGAGGCTCTTGAAGGCAGGCCTGTTTCATTCTGGTAGATGTATCCATTTGAAAGATATATGAAGAAGCTAAAAAACTATGTACGAAATAAAGCTAAGCCGGAAGATTCAATAGCGGAGGGTTATGTTGCAGACGAAGCATTAACTTTCTGTTCTCGTTATTTTCGGGGTGTTGGGACGAAATTTAATTACGAAAAAAGCATTAACTTTATGTTCAAGTACTCATACAACAGAGGCAACATATGACGACCAAGGTGCATTTGAGAGTACAATATTATCATTGAAGAAGGTATTGATGGTGAGAACCAATTATGGAAAAAAGTAAAGTGTTTGAATATTAGCAATTGTCTTATAGAGTCTTTAGCTATGACAAGTATAGTAGAGGAACCTATTGATAGAGGTAATGTAATGTAGATATCAAATGGTTTCTTGAAGTCAAAGCCTGTATGATCTGTAAAGTAATGCACTTGCAACCGCATGATGACTGTTGATATGTAGTACTGCTCAACATAAGTACATAAAGAGTTCCATGAGCTAAGAATTTGTGAACTTAAGCCTCTTATTTATCATCATAAATAAAAGTGAACTAGTCGCTTTAGTGTATATGGATTTTGTAATACTTTATTACTATAGTTTTGTCCAATCACATTGCTGAATTTAGTCTTAACTTGCCTGTTAAGACTTAAGATTGAGTTTATTTGATACTAATTATATGTTTGTTGCATTTGATACAATTTCCAAGATGTTCAAATCTAAAAAAACAATGCAGCAACACAAAAGAAAACAGAGTCAAATGAGTCAACCAACATCAGTGTTTCAAGCAACTGCTCGACCTTTATTTCCCACACATATGCAAATTGCTGGTCAACCAATTGACAACACCAATCACCCATCATCAGCCTTTCAAGTAACTACTCGACCTTCATTTCCCACACATATGCAAACTGCTGGTTAAGCAATTGACAACACCAACACCCATCCTCAGCCTTTCAAGCAATTGATCGACCTTCATTTCCCACACATAAGCAAACTGCTGGTCAAGCAATTGAAAACACCAATCACCCATCATCAGCCTTTCAAGCAATTGTTCGACCTTCTTTCATTTATAGTATGCACCAAAACTCTTTATCTTCCTCATCTTCTCTTCAAGAATTTGTCAAACCTTCTCTTCCTTTAAATGTGCACCATAACTCTTCTTCCTCCTCATCCTCTTCTCATTCAAAATCATTACAATCCCAACCTACTGTACACGAGCCAGTTTTGCACCAATCTTCATCCAAAAATTCTCTTCTGAATGATGATCAAGATCTACCTGATGAATATGAACTGAATCTATTGTCGGAGCTTGAGATCATAGGTAGCTAAACTCATGTTGTCAATATAAATTAGTCATGTGTTTGTAGATTATATTCTAACGTGTATGATAATCTTATAGTTAGGGATGGAAACATTCTTAGGATACAAAAAATGAGCGTAAAAGAAGTGTACAAGCTAAACGAGGGTGAAAAGGTGTTGGTTCATGTTAATGCAAAATATCAGCTAATCGGTAATACTGGGGGCTTGTGTCAAAGATTTATGACCTCACTTATCAAAGAACCCAATATATGTCCCCCGGATGCCAAGGACTGGAAGGAATGCAAAGAACGTTGTGGTGTTATGCTTCTAGTAGAACTCCGGGTAATACATTCTGTTAACTGTCCACTTTCAATATGCTTACGATTCAAGCAAAATGTGTGACAACTCTTATTTTTAGGTCATATTTTTTAACTTTAAAAAGTTACTATTCATCCTCGTAGTCTTCACTATTCACTATTTTGCGTAAATTTAATAAATGCTTTTACATAATTTTTGTGCACGAACAATATGCCCGATACTCCCAACAATGGTTCTAGTATATTTTTATACTCATTACAATGTTACAAAATTTTTAGTATTATTTTGCCCGGTGTTTTTAATTCATTTATTATATACATTCTTAAACACATATATTTACGACAACTTACGTATTTGCGAAACAATAATTATTTAAACACCCGGTACTTATACAAAATACATTTTCATAACTTATATGACTTTATTAAACTTTATTTTGTTCCGCTAAAATTTATTGCTAGCTAACTTAATACCTAAACATATTAAAAACATTTACAAGTTTGATATTTGGAGACAACTAAATTTATTAGGCATGAGATCTTTTTATTCTTTCTTCCTTGATTTAGGCCGAACCCCCCCCCCCCCCACACACACACACACACACTCCCCTTTGGTTACTTTGACCATTTTCATTAAATGTTATGTAATAACTTACTATTTTATAAATAAAACCATAAATTATTTTACTATAAACAAAAAAGGAAGCAAGTTAGTTCATTTTACAAAAGAAAGAAACCACAAAAATTCTCCATCTTGTGTGTGAAATTCGGCCAAGAGAAGAACAAGGAAGAAAACATTTGGTTTTGATGGTTCAAGTGCTTATTAGTGATTATTTATTATCCTAGTTAAGTTACAAAAGGTTTTGGAGTAATTATTTGGGTTATATTGTTCTAGTTCTCGTCACAAATCCATCATATTCAAGTAAGTCTAGAAATCATTTTTATAATTTTACTTATGTATCGTAGACATCCCTTATGCTCATTTATGCATTTACNCACTCCCCTTTGGTTACTTTGACCATTTTCATTAAATGTTATGTAATAACTTACTATTTTATAAATAAAACCATAAATTATTTTACTATAAACAAAAAAGGAAGCAAGTTAGTTCATTTTACAAAAGAAAGAAACCACAAAAATTCTCCATCTTGTGTGTGAAATTCGGCCAAGAGAAGAACAAGGAAGAAAACATTTGGTTTTGATGGTTCAAGTGCTTATTAGTGATTATTTATTATCCTAGTTAAGTTACAAAAGGTTTTGGAGTAATTATTTGGGTTATATTGTTCTAGTTCTCGTCACAAATCCATCATATTCAAGTAAGTCTAGAAATCATTTTTATAATTTTACTTATGTATCGTAGACATTCCTTATGCTCATTTATGCATTTACTAAGTTTAAATATTTATTTAAACTCATTTCATCACCTATATCACCTATATTCATGTTTGTGAGATTTTATTATATTTTTATTTTTGGAACTATATATTGTTGAAGGATTGGTGGAAGAGATTATGATAGGTTTGGAGATGATTCGAGGGTTTTTAGTTAGAAAATTGGATTATTAAACATATATATACATGTTGCTAAAAATTTAATTCGGATGAACAGTAACCACGAAAATATTTTGACATATTATAAAGTTAAAAATGTATTAGTACACTTAAATACCTTTCTGTGGATATAAAGAACGTAAAAATCGGACTCATAACGAATAAGTTACGTTAGTTTGAAGCTAGATAATTAAAACTATTTTTCTGAAAAATACCAAGGCTGTTGGGATTTTATACAAGGTAAAACCGCGCTTTAAAAGATATATCGAGTCCCCGAGACTTTAAAATGTGTTAGTATACTTAAATACCTTCGCGGGGATAGATAGAACTTTACAAACCGAGCTATAACGAAGAAGTTATGACTTAACGAAGTTATTGACGAAAAATATATTTTTGACAGCTTTTTCTAATAGAGAATAGTAACCAGTTTTTATTCTAGAAATAAATTTTGGACGCTTTAAGTGCGGTTTTGGACAAAATGACTTACACGGAAGTTGTAGAGTTTTGGTTCCTTATTTTAGGTGAGTCATAAACTTATCAAAATATACAATACCAAAACATTCATATCGTAGTTACAATACATACTTTCTAAAGATACAAATATGTATTTTTTTTGACTATTTCTAAGAATTTCCAAAGTGACGTTATTTTTACAATTATCTTACAAACAAACATGTACGGGTGATATAACATTTTATAAATTGTATGTACGACATTATTGCACTACCTAAAACATATTATCACTTTAGGTTGCGGTTAGAGCATCACGCATCGTTTTCCATGCACACTTGTAACGCATTACTTATTGCTTGAGGTGAGTATTCACGAACCCCTTTTTCTAATTATTTTAATCGCTTTTGGGCTGGATGCATGAATTATACTTAAACTATATTGTTTACACTTATATGAACTTAAATTACTTTTGTTTCACTATTTATGCTCGTAAGTAGATCATACTTGAACTAAATTGATTGCTATTTTATGAACACTATTATTTGAACCCTTTGACTATTTTAAACTTGTTATACTTGATTTTGAACCCTTTGACTTGTCTTGAACCTTTTGAATTGATTTTGAACCCTTTGACTATTTTGAACCCTTTTAACTTGTCTTGACCTTATAACTTGACTTGAACCTTTGAACTAGAACTAAACTTTTTGAACTCGACTTAAACTTTTGAACTTAATGTACCGTACGTTCTATGACCTAAAATCTTCCTTGTTCGGAGCGGCCTTGATTTATTATATACTATGTGCCCTTATTGTAAACTATTATGACCGCTTGTGCTTGACTACCAGACATAATACTTTACATGCAATGGGTTGTGAACACACAGGTTGCAAGTTTTGTATGGGCGGGATTTGCAACTGAGTGGATTTACAATGCCTTTGCCTTGTGAACTTCTCAAATGTTTTCTCGTATTATATAAAACGTGTGTACTCACCAACTATTTTCATAGTTGACCCGTTTTCTCTCATGCATTTCAGGTGATCGTCAGTAAGCTTTTCTTCAAGGTCTTTGCATAATGAAGTTTTCACATGTCACTAATGATCATTATGTACTAAAACGCTATCTTTTGGAAACCAAACTTTATATTTTAATTGCCGATGTCGGCTATAACAATGTTGTAATATATTATGTTGTAATAATATATTTTGATGTAAGCTTTTCCTTTAATGTAAATTATGGTATTGTTCTATATCTCTTTTGTGATGATTATTGATTATGTTGCACCTCGTGTTTCCGCTTTGGCGGGGTGTGACAAAATGGGACCATAAATGGAAAAAATTCAAAGTAGATATTAATTGTCGAGTTTGATATATGTTTATTCGATTCCTGGAAAAAGTTTTGTGTAGTCTTGGTTACATAATCTATGTCGATAGATAAAGAGAGATGGGATCTTTTATGGGACATGTGGTTCTAAGGACACTGTTTCTTCATAGTACAGTTATTATTATTCTTCATTTAATGTCCTTTGTTGATAACTTTGGCAGCAGAGATTCAAAATACCTCAAGGGGATAATGTAGACAAGGTTCTTTATGCTATATTCCAAGGGAAGTGTAAAACCTTAAAATATAGGTTAAAGATGAGCTTGTATAAGCAAGCTGCGAATAAGCTGAATGAAGTTAATGGTATCAATGAACTTGGTATCAATGAGCTTTTGGAAGCATTGGATTTACTCAAACCACCAGAAAACTTCCATGACCACTAATGGCAAGTGTATAAAAGTCATCTTCAAAAGCCGATAGCAAAGGTATTAATTTTTTCCACTCTTGATGTCTATATTAAGTATCTCAAATAAGGTTGGTATGAAAGGGGTTGCATGATTCTTATTATCTACGAAACAGTTTATCTAAATATTTAGGGTGGCAACAAAACTGATAATTTATGGGTCATTTTGTATGTAAATTTGTAAATACTTAGAATTTGCTTGACGAATTGTGTTGTTATTTTACTCCATTTAGGACCGGTGTAGGAGTAGCTGGAACAAAACTAGTTACTTGTACTCGAAATAATCAAAATCTGCCAAACTTGTTAAACGGATTTTGTAGTTGTAGCAGTAACAAATTGAATTGTTTACAATCAGAGCTTCTTAAACATGTCATCTTTCTATTGTAAAGCTCATTGCTTGATGTTATTATCTTTGTATGTGTTTTTTTGTTGTAGAATTTAGCTTCAGGGGTGTTTGGCATCGAGCTCTTAATTAATGCATTGTGACTGTGACTATGGTTCTGCTTATGTCATTAGCAATGAGTCAAATACTCGGTGTATGGCAAATTTTCAGTTAGTAGCTAAATTATCAATTCATGTCTAATGCACAGTAATATATGGTTGTTGGAGTCGACACATTAGCCATACATTAACCTACAAAAAGCAACAGAGTATGTTGAGCTGCAATATTTTTCTTATCATGGTTAATGAACTTTAATCAATTGTATCATACATTTTGCTTGTAAAAACTATATATGTGGTGATCTTGACCGGTTTCCTGAAATGCAGAAACTCTCAGCATGTGGGAAGAAAGCACGACTTGACCACACCATACTCACAATAGCGGTGGTGTTACTTTCGCGCGAAAAAGGCATGAATTTGTGAGTAACATTTAATGTCAAAACTGTTATAATTCGTATTGTTATGCATTCTTTGATACTCTCTATCTAATATACAGAAAGTGAAAAATGGAAGATCATCGCATGATGTTGAGTCGTTTCACATTTGTTATAAAACGACGGATGACACATATATTCAAGAAGAAACAATAGAAATGATGGTATACGCATACTGGATTATTATTTTTTTAAAAGTTTTATATGGCATGTTTTGATTTATGAACTTAAAAGCGTATGCATTGTTTTAGGTTCAAGCAAATGGAGAAATATTAAGAAAGAAGTTAGAGCTAGGAGGTCCTGAAAGTGATGTTGAACATGACGTAGTCGTAGAAATTGCTAGGAATGTTCTTAACAAACTTATGAGAGATGAAGAACCTCATTGTTTTGGAGCCGGTGTAACAAAATCTCAAGTATCCAAATTTAGTTGCGATCTAAGAAAGATAAGGGGTGAGGTTCTAACAAATGAAAACCGCTTTTTGTTGGAGAAAGTATAGACTCAAAAAAGCCAATTAGAGACTCAAAAAAGCAATTAGAGAATCAAATAAGGAAATAGAGACTCATAAAAAGCAATTAGTTATTCAAGGTTTGCAACTCAAGGATATGGGACAAAAGCTAAATGAACTTTATGGAATGCTCAAAGTTGTTGATACTGATATGTATAATGGTGCTTCTACTTCTGATGCTACTGGTACATGTGACAACAGGTGAGTGGTTTATTGTTTATTGCAATATTCTTATTTTCAGTCCCTTGTTTGAAGTATTTTATGTTTTTTTTCAGCCCTCTTTTTGCGCATCACCACTTACGGATCACTACCCAGGTATATATTTCAACTCGTAATACTTAGCTGTTAGTGTTTGCATACAGTGATTCTTTTCGATTAAAATGATTTCAGGGTTTCTGTTTCACATCTGACTGCATCTGATTATTTCATTGTGATTACTTAAGATTGCTAGTCATTATAATATTAACACGTTCAGTTTAAGGGCTGCTGGTTTTTTGTGGTTGGTATGAAAGGGACGGATAGGACTGCTATAATTGCAGGGTTTCTAGTTTGTTAGTATTAGCAGTTCTTACAAATGTAGGTTTTGTATTACGGGTCAAATAGTGTGGCACTATTGCTACAGGGCTACTGGTTTTATACTCTTGGGTCAATTCGGTCAAATAGTATGGAGTAAGCATTTTAAGTCGTAGGGACCAAGAACATGATAATGCAGGGCCTTAAACTCATTGGAAGTGATCAAAAAAAGTCATCTTTTAGATTAAAGTGTACAATTATTGATTAAGCTGGATTGAATAATTACATAGACCGTTTCGCTTCAGACGCCAAAATGATCAAAGGGTGGTTTGAAATTGATATAGTGTTGCTTTTTTAACTGGTTATCTGCTTATATAAACTGATTATTTTGCCTATCACTTTTTTGCCAATTTGTTTTGTTTAAGCTGATAACTAATGTGTTGCAAAGTAGTCTCAATCACTTTATTCCCTTGCACCATTTTTTATAGCAAAAGGGTCAAGTCCTTTAAACATCATCTGTATTCGTTGCAAAAAGGTTGGTTTAGGGGGCGATAAGTAAAACCCATGTTTTATCAGCTTACAAATACGAGGAATTAAATTTGGACTTGACACAAAGGGCAAAACTCTCTGAGATAATAATAATCACAGTTTTAACTATAACTTTTGGTTTTCTTTTTCATTATTTAGGAGGTTCTTGAAGAAAAAAGATCAAATCTTGCAATGAATACTTGAAGACGGAAGATTGACGAAGCTAGCTTTATTTTGCAATGAAATCTTTTGATGGTTCATGAAGCAGAACTAGATGTATGATATGCTATAGATTTGAATATGCTACGTGAAGCAGAATTGTGATTTTTTTGAATATGCAGAACTGTATTTTTTTGAATTTGTGCAGATTGTGATTTTTTTTAAAATGTAAAATTATCAAAATGGTGACATTTAAAAGTGTGTAAAATTTGCCACGGTTTTTAGTGTGCACTTTTGAAACTTTTCCACCAAAATAGGGACATTGACGTTTAAAAGCGTGTAGTTTCAATTTTCCACCAAAATAGGGACATTGACATTTAAAAGCATGTAGTTTCAAAATTTGCCACGCTTTTTAGGGTGTGCACTTTTTGAAGCTTTTCCACCTTATAAACCGTGGACTTTTAGATCAATTCCCCACCCTCTCAAGTGTCGCAATTAAGTACTTTCTCCACGCTCAATTGTGTGAAGCATTTTTTGACGCCAAGATTTGACACCCTATTTTCATGCGCGTACTTTTAGTTTTGCCACACCTGAGAACAGGGGCGGAGCTATGCCCTGGCCACCTGTGGCACGTGCCACACACGGATTGGCCATGTGAAGGGGCATCAAAGAGGGTTGTTCGTCGTTTGCTAACCGGAAAACATGAATTCAAAATGAAAGCATGCTTTAAAATTAGCAGATAGCATTATAGGGATTTTTAGCAGATCCTCATGACAAAGGTTAAAACTTCCACTAAGATGAGAGATTCTGTGCTTGTCGATCTGTGAAACTTGTGTGTATGTTTGTGTTGGGAAGATGAAGATGATAGAAGAGAGAGAAATGCGAAATATAAAACCGAGTAAATGAAAGGGTTCATTGCGTGAAATGATTATTTTGGTAAATGTGAAAGCAAAACCAAACTACTATCGTATTATTTTCTTTATTCTATATTTTGATATGACCTTTTTTATTTGTTTGCCGGTGGTATTTTGCTTGCATTATCAAAAAGTGTTACTTGTATTTAGTATTGAAACTATATTAGCAAATGTTACTTATAACAAGTTTATTGATGTTCTCTCTTAAAAAAAATATACGTAAACATCCTCTTTTAAGTAATCTATTTGAATATGTAATTTATAATTTTACTTCTTGCAACATTTTATTAATTAGAAAAATTGAAATAGGTATGAACCGGCCCGCTTAATTAGGTTTTGGGCAAAAGTGATTGTGTTTTTTGTTTACAAAGGGCATTGTTTTTTTATACAAGTTATGTGGTCATTGATTGTTTGTAGTACCTTACAATTATCTATTATCCGATGAATCGCTTCACATTCATGAATGGCCGAAGACATAATTTGTTGTTGGGTGATCAAAACAACTTTATTAACTTGCGTAGGATTTATGTAATATCGTACTTTTCACTCCATTTTAGTTGGAATTTTGGTAAATAAAAAATAAAATAAAATAAAAATGTGCCACACGTATGTAAAATTCCTAGATCCGCCACTGCCTGAAAACGTGGAGATATGCTCTAATCCATGTGTATAATTACTCCATTTGTTGTAGTGTTATTAATTTTTATATATAACAAATAAGGTTTATTATCGTGACTATATATGTTTTTTGCGATACTCAACAAACTATTTATTTAGTTATGAACTTGAAAAAACGGATGTATACAATATGTCATTAATATATATATATGTTCAGCTAGTTCATCGATATGTACTAGAGCATACCTTTTTTAAGACATTGTGGATGAATTCCTTCACTTCCAAAATAAGTTTCCCAGATTCAGGCAACTCGGGAAAAAGGTAGAAAGTATGACACATGTTTGGATATTCCATCAAGTATGCTTCTTTCCCGGACTTTTTTAGCCACTCGTAGTACCTTTTCTGCCAGTCTCGTAGAACATCGAACCCAACCACGACCACTATGGTAGGTGGAAAATTGATATTTGCTATGTCCACTGCCTTTGGGCCGCTAACATTGATAATTGGATGGTCACGATTGTGGCCTTCACCTGGTGGCAAGAAAGCTTTCCAATACCAATCTGTAATAATCATGGACACGACAGGTGTCCCTTCGAGCTCTATCTCAGAAATCGTTCGCTCCTCTCCGCCAAAAAAAGGTTGAATCGCCACCACACCAATTACCTTGAAACAGTTATACAAATTACACTTTCTAAAATATATATCTTGTTTAGTTTATCAAAGAACATTCAATAAATTAATGGAAATCAATTAAACATATGGCGGAAATTATAAATTCTAGGATTTCAGAAGCACATTTACCTATGGTTTTCTTTAAAATTTTGTAAATTTTCAGTAAATTTGATACATCTATATAATTTCATAGTGACGCATAAAAAAGTGTCACTAAACTCAAAACAGCTGGTTTAATTTAGAGGATCACAAAGTAGAGATCCGCCGCAAAAGTGTTCAAGACACATAAAAAATATGTGAGCAAAGGTTGTCTTAAAATACCTATATACAGTGACAAAACCGAGTATGAACTGACTATGAAGTATGAGTATTATTTTAACTTTTGGCCGGCACAATTGTTTCATCGATTGTGTCACTACATCAGAAACTATAACCTTTTCTCACATATTTGTTTAATCAATAGCTCAAATAATGCGACTCTTTTTACGCGTCGCCAAAACGTCTGTCATTCAATGACAACTTCATTTAAGAAAGAAAAAATTTACACGTTTCGTCCATGTGGTTTATCCTAAATAATACTCATCGTCCCTATTCATTTTTAACTACATGGATTATACCTATTTTTTAAACTAATTATATCTATGATCCATATTTTGAATGTTTGTTAAATTTGCCCGTTAACTCCAGCTATGTGCAATGCCCATAAGAATGTGGATCTATTGCAAGGTGAGGCAAATTTAAAAAGTGTAGAAAGCAATTAATCGAGCGACACGTGTCCTCCACTATAAATTATATAGTAATTTCGTCAGGGGTATAATGGTATTTTGACATGTGTTTTTGCTTTTTCACCTTAAATTTCAAACGCACATATCTCTCAAACGATAAACTTTTAGAAATAACCGATTTCACCATAATTTTTAAAATTTAATTTTCTTTAATTTGGTATAAATCTTGTTGAATTTTTGAATTTTTTTTTCTACATATCAAATGGGTCTTGATTTTCTTGATTTTTTTGGCATTCTCAGACCTATTTGTTACCATCATAAATTTTGAATCGTGAAAAACTTAAAGCATGAAAGTTATAGATTTTAGTTTACACTTTACAAATGTTTTTGAATCACTCAAATCCAATGTCATATGAGTAAGATATCACATGTTAAGGATGACGTTTTACTTATATTTGTTGCACACAATGTGTTTGATAAAATGTCTAGCTTAGATTTTTAGTGTTAAAATCGAGTTAAATGCACTACTTTTGTACAACAACGCACCTTTAATCATTTTATTAACGTAAGATTTAAAAAGTATTTTTTTTAAACCGATGAACAATATTAGCTGATGAACAATATTAGCCGATGAACAATACTAACTGATGAACAATACTAACTGATAAACAAGCCAACATAAATCTACATGTTGTTTATAAGTGTTCATCAGTTAGTATTGTCAATCAGTTCATCAATTCATCAGTAACATAACAATGTTCATCAGTTAGTCAGGTTGTTCATTAGTTTTGTAACAAAAAAAATATGGCAAATAACAAAAAAAAAAATGCATCGAACTTGACACTTTTTGTTATTGTGTGCAGCCTACTATTTTTTTTCTTATTGTGTATACTGAACTTTCAAATTTCGATCATTGTGTGTATTTTGTGACTATTCTGCCATGTAAAATTACCAATTTTACCCTTTGAAATTTGAAAATATTAGGTAAAATCGTCACAAAATACACACAATGATCGAAATTTGAAAGTTCAATGCACACAATAAGAAAAAAATTAGTTGGCTACACACAATCACAAAAAGTATCAAATTCGATGCATTTTTTTGTCATTTGCCCCCAAAAAATATAGTTCATCAGTTCATCAATTTTCTAATAATAACACAATGTTTATCAGTTCATCAGTTATTTTTGATATTGTTCATCAGTTACTTTTGATAACGTTCATCAGTAACTTTTTATAATGTTTAGCAGTTTTCGAAAAAATAACGTTCATTTGTTATTTTTTATATTGTTCATCAGTTACTTTTTATAACGTTCNAATCGGTTATTTTTTATATTGTTCATCAGTTACTTTTTATAACGTTCATCGATTATTTTTTATAATGTTCATCAGTTTTGGAAAAATAACGTTCATCAGTTATTTTTGATATTGTTCATCAGTTATTTTTGATAACGTTCATCAGTTATTTTTTATAATGTTCATCAGTTTTGGAAAAAATAACGTTCATCAGTTATTTTTGATAGTATTCATCAGTTATTTTTGATAACGATAATCATTTATTGTTATTTTTGATAGTATTCATCAGTTACTTTTTATAACGTTCATCAGTTATTTTTTATAATGTTCATCAGGTTTGGAAAAAATAACGTTCATCAGTTATTTTTGATACTGTTCATCAGTTATTTTTGATAACGTTCATCATTTATTGTTAATAAAATATAAAAAACTATGGTGAAATCGGTTTTTCAAAAAAGTTTGTCGTTTGAAAGTTATTTACGTTTGAAGTTTTGGGTGGAATAAAAAAAATGGGTTAAAAGGACCAAAATGCCCCCTAACCNCATTTGTTATTTTTTATATTGTTCATCAGTTACTTTTTATAACGTTCATCAATTATTTTTTATAATGTTCATCAGTTTTGGAAAAATAACGTTCATCAGTTATTTTTGATATTGTTCATCAGTTATTTTTGATAACGTTCATCAGTTATTTTTTATAATGTTCATCAGTTTTGGAAAAAATAACGTTCATCAGTTATTTTTGATATTATTCATCAGTTATTTTTGATAACGATAATTATTTATTGTTATTTTTGATAGTATTCATCAGTTACTTTTTATAACGTTCATCAGTTATTTTTTATAATGTTCATCAGTTTTGGAAAAAATAACGTTCATCAGTTATTTTTGATACTGTTCATCAGTTATTTTTGATAACGTTCATCAGTTATTTTTTATAATGTTCATCAGTTTTGGAAAAAATAACGTTCATCAGTTATTTTTGATAGTATTCATCAGTTATTTTTGATAACGTTCATCATTTATTGTTAATAAAATATAAAAAACTATGGTGAAATTGGTTTTTAAAAAAAGTTTGTCGTTTGAAAGTTATTTACGTTTGAAGTTTTGGGTGGAATAAAAAAAACGGGTTAAAAGGACCAAAATGCCCCCTAACCGAATTTAATAAGAAAAAATAGAGGGATTTGGTGGGGGACACGTGGCACTATATGATAGGCTTTGTAGACTTTTTAATTTCTTCCACTTTTTAGTGGATCGCTTCTCATGCACATAAAGGTACAAAGGTAATTTTACTCAGAATAGATATTTTTCTATTTATTTACTCCCATCTACTAATCGACCAACTTTTTTCTTTTTCCAATATGCATTATCAATCTTAGCCTATTTTACTGTTGTGAAGCGTAAAGGAGGTAGTACTAAGAAGTTCAATATTATTCAAATGAATAAATTTGAGTATCGACCGGTTGCTCCTAAGAATGCCGAGGCTTCTCCTTCCATGGACCATACAAAGGAGGCGTCTACGTCTAAACAACCAAATAATTATGCTAAAGAGGTGAACACATCTAATGGTTTTGGTTTCTTAATGATTTGCCAGAGCCGTCTCATTGATTTTGGTGGCCCTGTGCCGCGACTACGAAAAAGACCTCTTGCACACAAAATTGATACGGCGTGTCGGTCTATTGATATACAACAGTTAATAAGTAAATCTGATTCTATATGTTTTAAAAGGATAGAACTTCTTAATACATATTAAATATATGACATGGTGTCATTTATAAAAATGTTTAGGTAGTATACAAAACACATATACTCACAAAGCAAAATGACATTTTACTTGATTGCCCACCCACTGAATGGCACAAAATCAAAAAAGGGGTTGTCTAAACACAATTGGGTCATGTAGTAGTTTCAAACAAAACTTGGGCCCTATAAAAACAGGTGGCCCTGTGCCATTGCACAGGCTGCACACCCTTAGAGCCGGCACTGAGTTCTACTACTACTGTTGATGTAGGACCTATGAATATCTTTGAAAGTATCCCAAGTTCGTCATATGTCCCTCTTCCTTTTAATCTGAATAGCACACCTGACATGGTGAAAGATGGTAAAAAGGTAGGTAACCCGTTTTCTAAGGTTGGAGATTTAGTTGTTTCGGATAGTGAGGATAGCGATGATGATGAAGTTCTTGATGATCACAATGAGACTACTAGTTTTATGGCTTTTTACAGTACTAAAAATGGTCGTGGAGTGAACATGAAGAGCTTATTGGAACAGTGGAGAGAGGACACCTATGACCACAACCCTTATGACGATGATGAGTTTGATGATTGTGCCCTGATTGAAGTACAACTGAAGTTTGCTAATGCTTATGACATTAGTCTTCGTGGTCAGATTAGATAGGTTGTTTCTTTCTTTTATTTTTTCATAAGTATGGCATGTCATATCTTATGCTAGTTTAGGTTTTAAGCATTGTAGGCGCTTTTGGTTTGCCCTTTTGGGCTGAGATGTGGGACTCACCCACATCCATTTGTATTTAACTGTTTTTTTAGTAATAATATATTACCGGGGGTAAACCTTTTACCCAAAAAAAATCTTGGCATATTTTTTATTTAACACACACACTCTTTCTCTCATCTTCATCTTCTTCACATACTCACTCGAAACCAGTCTTTTGCTCCGACTAGCTCCATAACTACCCAACATTACACAAAATTTGGATTAATCAAACTTATCCTTCCCGTTCTCTTTCTTTTATCAAACACAGAAACTAGTGAAAACCTAGATCTTCCAAATATCAGCAATGTCAATCTTGAATCATAACTTGCCTACTCTTTCTTTCTCTTTACACAATTTTCATCATCTATCTTTTTTCTTTAATTCCTTGTCAACTCTCATTTCTCCAAACAAACAACTACAATGTCAAAATCCCCAAAATCAATTTCAAGATCTAAACCTATATCTCACACAAACCGACCACCCCATAATCGCTGGCGTCCCTCACAACCATTGACCACCTCATAACTGACCAAACCGTCGGCGAATCTCAATGCCGCCAACCACTAGAAAACATCCGCCATCTAACTATGAGTGTGTGTGTGTGTGTATTGGTTTTAAAATGCTCGCATCATTGCGCAAATTGCATGCATCATTGCATTGAATTTAATAGTTCGCATTATGGTGCCTAATGCAAGGCCATCCCAGATTGTGTTCGCATTAGACCGAAATTTACCGCATTTGTGTAATGCTAGCAATGGTCGGAATTGTCGCAATCTAGAATCTAGGTCATTTTTGTCAAAAATAAACCATATAAAAAAGATTCAAATATAATGAGATTTTAAATATAGAACTTGTCAAAAGACCTACAGAACAAACACAATAACAAAAATATAGTATATTGCGTTTTACAAAGTATTTTAAATCAAGCTTTGCTTTCGACTTATTTATTTTACAAATGGATTATTGGCGTAACTTCAAAATGCTAGTAATTTATTTTGTAAGTATATTGCATTTACTTGGTATTTAGTAGAATATACTTTGTAAAAATAATTTTTGTGCCTTTTTTTAATATTGAACGCATTTCATCTAAAATGTGCTCACATTTGCATCAAGCATCATACAATTGCCTTTGGAACCTTTATCGCATCGGATAGCAAAACACATTTTTAAACTAAGGGGTGTGTATGTTCGTGCAAGTGTATAGTTTTTGGATCCAAAGCCTGATTTTAATTTCTATGTGTATTTTTATGGTAGGTAGGAATATAGGTTATTTTTTATTTGGAAAACGCGATGATAACAAAAAGGCGTGATGGAGAAGAGAATATGAAAATATCATTGTGGTTGATGATCGCAGTGGTGGTTTGGATGGTTAGGGGTGATGTGTGGAGGGTGGAAGAGTTAGCGAGGGAGAAAGTGTGACAAGATGGAATAAATAAATAGATTGATTAATAAGGTTTTTCAACTTTTTCTTATAACATGATTAATAGCAAGGCCGTCTTTGAGGGTGTGCAAGGTGAGCGACCGCTCAGGGCCCCAAAATTTTTAAGGGCCCCAAAGTTTGTCCCGTTAATAATAATATGCACGTGTACACATATTTTTCACAAAGAAAAAAGTATTTAGATAAGAAAATATGTTAAATGAGTAATATGTTATAACGTTTAGATAACTAATTGCAAACATTCCTTATCGAAAGACCTCATTATTTAATTTCGTCCAGGGCCGTAAAGAATTTTATAAATTCATGGGACGGCCCTGATTAATAGGGTTAAATAAAGAAAATAAATCAAACATGAGTGGGAAATGTCTATATCGCCCTCATGTGCTTCGTACATGACTGGAGTTAACGGAGAAGTTTACCGGACATCCAAAACAGGGATCATGGATGCAACAACTTTGAAAAATAGGTATCATCTATGTAATTAAAAACGAATAGGTACGACGAGTATTATTTTTTATAAACCAGAGGGACTAAACATGTAATCTTTTCTTTAAGGAAAAAAATGTAATGTAAAATGTGAAATTCATCAACGCTGTAATGTAAAACTAGTTATAATGCCCGTGCACGCGCGGGATTTTTTTTAAAATTTTTTGAAATAATTATTTAAAAATTTTAATCCTATTGTTAATTGCATCTTATCTATATTTTTTTTGTATTTATCTTCTACTTGTGTTGTGGATAAATATAAAATGTTACCTAATAAGAAAATAATATTTTTTTAAATATCTTATCTATCTTTTTTGTATTTATCTTCTACTTGTGTTATGGATAAATATAAACTGTTACTTAATAAGAAAATAATCTTTTTTTTAAATAAAATTATTACTAAATAAGATATGGTTCCAATTTTTTTGAAATGAAAAATTCCCAATAGGAGTTTTGTTTTATTATATAAAAGATGTGAAATTCGTCAACGCCAAGCATACGATAACATCTACATATATATAGATGGAGACATAATATCAACAAGTAGGGTGTACCAGTTGCGTTGCAGCGGTCTTTTTTTTTTTTTTTTTTTTTTTTTTTTTTTTTTTTTTTTTTTTTTTTTTCTAAAATAGATACATTTTATGACATTGGTGGATTAATTTTCAACAGCAATGTGTTTATACTACGCACATTTTTGTTCCTGTAGTCATAATTGGCAGAACATGCTTTGACTTTCTTAGTAGTTTCATATATATAGGCAAATAATGTGATCACATTACTAGATACAATATCGACAATCCAACTCAAATACCATTTCGGCCTAGTTTACCACTCATCAGACAAAAACATTGGCCAAAAACACAGGAACAAGCAGCCAACAACGAAAATAATAATCTTTTTGGGGGCACAGTGCTCAACTACGGTGCTATAATATAGCTACACAGCAGGGGTCACCCTGCTTGCGTGTGCAGCGGGTAGATTTTCTTTCGTTTATTTCGTGAGAGTTACGATGTTTTATCGTCGTTGACCAGATTTAATTGATAGGCTTTTGTTTGGAAGTATACACTTCAGCTATTCTTTTTTTGGGTTTTTATCTTTTTCTATTTTTATTTTTTTGAGCGGAGATTTAATTGTA
>LBNU01011134.1:32248-64748 GCA_014162995.1 Artemisia annua
TTTTTTTTTTTTTTTTTTTTTTTTTTTTTTTTTTTTTTTTTTTTTTTTTTTTTTTTTTTTTTTTTTTTTTTTTTTTTTTTTTTTTTTTTTTGTTTTTTGTTTTTTGTCATTTGTCATTGGTTATGTGAGTAAACTATGACTAAATAAAGGTTGAAGGGTTTTTTAGTAACTATGGAGATAGTTGGAGGATATGTGCTACCCCCTCCTCTTTATTTTATTTTTTATGTTTTTTTTTTGGTCCCTTTTTTGGTTATCAGTTTTGGTTGTGTTTCAAACCAACTTGAATCACACAATTCACAAAACACATAAACGTATTGGGCCAAAAAAATGCAAAACAAAGAGGCCAACAAAGAAGCCCAAACAAAATTAATTTTTTGTGTCCCATAATATATATAGATAATTTGCATCAAAGTTCTAAAAAGGCAAAAAGAACTACGTACCTTGAGTTTATTGAACTTAAATTCACAGGCTCTTTGAGCAACATGATGAGCTAGGTTTGCCCCAGCACTATCTCCAGCCATAAAGCACCGTGAAATAATCACATTATGGGGTAACCATTTCAACCTATTCTCATTATCATCCAAAAACTTCAACACATCAAAGCAATCATTATGCTGCGCAGGGTATCGATGCTCAGGTGCAAGGCGATAGTCTACAGAAACAACTATGGCAGGCAATTCTCTTGCGAACCTACGGCACACGTCATCATAAACCTTCACATTAGCGTTGAGAAAAATGAATCCACCCCCGTGAAAGAACACTACAACTGGGAGGTCTTGTACCGCATGCTGTGTGGGAGTGAATACGCGAAACCATAACTTACGAGTTGGATCCACGACCACATCGTGTGTCTTGACACCGTTGATCGGTTTGGATGAGGGCGGGATCCGGAAGTATATGAGATTGAAGAGACGGCGATTAACTGTGCCGTCTCTTCGTCTAACTAGTTCAAATGCGGTGGTGATTGCTGAAAGAAATATTCGTGTTTTCCATGGTAAAGATAGAGATGTCGGGGTTTTAGTATGAGCCTCCATGGAAAAAGAATCAAAGTTTACATATGACAATGACGAAAAATACAACCTTTGTTTTATAAATGATATTCATGTGATATGCCGTGACTTTATTTTGACTATATTCAATAAAAAACAAGAGATTGTTAGTTTGAAAGCTTTTCTTATTAAAATATGCCGAAAAGGCGAAAAGCATCATATTTTTGCATTAAAGTGTTTGGATCCCGATATTTGAGTTTGCATTATTTCTATGCTAGATGATTGACCTGGTCGAACAATATAAACGTACCACCAGACCTTTTTGAACTATTAGAAGTTATATTGATGACGCGCTAACACCACAAAAGAACAATAGCCCTTTAGCGACGTTTCTAGTGGCTTGCTATTCGCGTTGTGACATTACTAGTGATACCGTAAACGCCGCTGACAACATCATGTGACAACTTTGACCCTAATTATATCGCTAACAAAATACAAGTATATGAATTTCTAAATCCTACCAGTCTAAATAATATTGTGCTAATTATACGAAAATGTATTATACTTGATACATTTTGTAATTCTGTATTGCGTCTAATTTTTTTGATTATTCAATGTAAAAAACAATTTTTTAGATGTTAATGTAGATGAATACAAATATTGTGTATACAAATAGTGGTAATTTTAGAATAAGAAATGATTTAGAATGAGAAATGATTGGGAAACTTTAATTTATGCTTAATTTTTCGACTAAAGTTATGTGGCAATATTGATTTGTGATTAATTCTTATGGCGGACATAGAAATTCGTCATAAGGTATACACTTTTTATAAATTTAGAGAATGGTATGCACTTAGTATTAAACTCCAAAATATGCAAAGAAAAAATTAGTCTTTACATTAGTGATAACGTTTTTATGTATGCACCATTGCCTTAACTATGTCCGCCCCTAGTTGCAACTAACACAATGCTACCACACAGCACAAATTAAACATAATATTACAATTAAAGGATGAACATGCATTTGTGGAATTCTCATGGGTGATTTACGTAATTACAATCTCCATACTGACGCTAGAAAATGGATAAGATGTAACCCCACCATGCACCTTTGCTACCGGGACCACTGTCAACCAGCACCTTCGATCTCCTCCATATTCATAATCAAACACCTTCTTTTTTAACTTACAAAAACTTTAATGGCCAGAGTTACAACTAATACAACCACATGTACTTTACCTTCATCTAAGCAATCAATTTCTTTCAGTTTGTTACAGTCAAAATTTTCGTGTCTCCGGTTTCAGTTTACTAATATACATGTGAGAATTACGTGCCGGTATGGAGGAGGTGGTAATTCACGTCTAGAAGATTCTAGAAAGTATCAACAGCAGAATAGCTCTAAGGATGATGATCAAGCACTGGATGTAAATACTATTAGGTAAATATGTAGCACTTTAAATTTGATGATATTGCAAACTTAAACGGTTAAACCTAAGTAGTTGTTCTACGTTTTTGAAATGTTTGGTGTAGATATAAGTAATTTTCGGTTCAATTTTAAACATCACTGAATTATTACTGTGTGCTATATATGCACATGAATCTCCGTAAGGGTTAAATACGGAGGGAAACCTTGACCCTCGTGCACCCGTTTAGGTGCCGAGTAACCCATTCCCCGAGGATCTAACCCTAGCCAATAAGCATTTGTACTTGTGACCGTTAGCCAGGAGTTGAGATTGAAACTAGAACCTTTAGCCGCCAGAATTAGGCACATGAATATGTAATAGTTTGTATACTAGTTATATTTTTAAGTAGATTCTTTTTGTCAAAAGTGAACTGCATACCCTTTAACCGAAGGCCATGTGGTCTAGTGGTACCATATCTTGTGATACTTACGGGTTAAAGTCATGTCTAAGTCATGTGATATAGATTTGTTGAGTTATGTTGTGAGTTAGTTGACATTTTAAAAATTAAAAAAATAAATAAAAGGAATACTAGAGACAGGCATGTAAGAAAATTACCCCTTAGATCTGCCTTTGGGTGAGAATTTGCTAGGAACCTTTATGTAGAGAGGGTTCAGGGTGTCGTGGAAGACCAATGAAATTTTGTTTTGTAAATGATAGAGATTGATTCACATTCTTAAAATAGAGTTGTTAAATTAGTAAAGTAACAATCTAAATGACGTGTGTTGCCTATTTTAATAGGAGTTATTCAGGGGAACAAGTTTATTTGTGGAATTAGTAAACATGGTGACCAAGTTAGCTTGTGAACAAGCTTATGTTTTCTTATAAACATAATTTATTAGCTATGGGCTTTTAGTGAGGAGGAGAGAAGAATGAGAGGCCTTATGAGTCTCCCTCCGTCCCATCTGGTAGTCTTGATGATTCAATAACGACGGAAGCGAATTCCGTTATTGTAATCAACCGTTGAGTGGTGTGAGGATATTCAAAAGTACGTGTCAAGAGTTGAGCATCTCCAATATTGTAATAGTGGATGTTAAGTGGCCTTCCGTGGTTTTTTCACTCCTTTGAGAGGTTTTTCATGTAAAAAGTGTGTGAATTGTTTTTCGTTTTCTTTATTGTTTGGCTGTCGTTGTTTGATTCTTTGTCAAAAGTCCTGAATTTTCCCTAAATGCACCTGGTACAAACGAAGATCCATTGTCTTAGTTTTTCGTTTTCTTTATAAGCTTGTAAGCAGGCCTTATACTAATTCCTTGTAGATTCTAAAGAAGATCTAGTTTGCACTCTATTTGCAACTGTATGATGTATTATCTTTTTCCTTGGATGACGATAGGTCAAATACTGTGAGGCTTATAGATGATCAGCAAAATATGGTGAGTTTTCTACCAATATTATGCGGTTCCCATGTTGAATCAGTGTTAAGTTCTATGAATTTTGTGTTCGTGAGATTTATCAGATTGTTTTGCTAGGTTGGTATAGTATCTAAAAGTGCTGCTATTCAGATGGCTGAAGATGCTGAACTTGACCTTGTATGTACTCTTGTCAAACACTTGCAATATCATTAGCATTTTGCGATTTTTATATTAATCCTTTTGAAATATGCATTTGGTTCTACTCCCATGTAAATTCAGAGTGAGGTTAATAAACTTTGACACGTTTGATGCTTCATCTTCATTTGGTTTTATTGTTCTGTTTGCATATTTTTGCATTTAGTTATATTACGAGACTGAAAGGTCACTGTATAGCAAAAGAGAACTTTTGTTGGGCTATGTATGGTGTATAACTAAGAATATGCAGTCAAATTTTTTGTAGGAGTCAGTTAACAATGCACAATGTTTATCACATCAAGATATTTCTTTGTTAAGTAGTTTTGTTACCTTTATATCGCTTCCACATCTAGAAATTTCAATCTCTGCAAGTTTGGAGAAATTTGTAGTGCTAGAGTAAAATTAAGCTTCTTCTTGGGATTTTCTAGCTCTAACTATATGTCATCCATTCTTTTCTTCATCTTTAATGTACTGGTATGCTTTTTGCAGGTTATATTGTCTCCGGACGCAGATCCACCTGTTGTCAAATTGATGGATTACAAGTAAGTCTCATCTACCTATTACATGATGCTATACAGATTTTAATTTCTTTATTTTTTGTGTAAAGTGGCAACTATCAATATGTGCTGTTCATCACATACACAATTTTCGCAGCAAATATAGATATGAACAACAAAAGAAGAAGAGAGAGCAGCAAAAGAAAAGTGCTGGTAAATATCTTCTCTGTCTCGTTTAATATTTTCTTTTTTCTGTTAGTTTCATTCATAGCTGTCGTGTTTATATGAAAAAAGTTCTGAGCAAAGTATGTTCTTTAATACTAGCACTTCGCATGGATCAAAAGGAGCTCAAAATGGGGTAAGAAGATTATGTTTTACAACAAAGCAAACCATCTCTATAATGATGGGCCTTCTTTCTCTATTCTTGCCACATGAATCTGTATGAGGGTTCAGTATGTTGCTACTTTCGAAAAAATTCTAATGGAACTATGGAAGTAAGTCCTAAGTAATCACTTTTGTTGGCAGTTACAACATCGATGTCCATGATTATTCTGTGCGTTTGAGAGCCGCTCAAAAGTTTCTTAAAGATGGTGACAAGGTTTCTTTTGATTTTCAGTAACGGTTTCTTCATACTTCCTGTATGTACTCTTTTTATCCTTATTTTTGTCTGGTAAATGCTGCCAGGTTAAGGTTATAGTGAATCTAAAAGGTCGTGAAAACGAGTTCAGAAATAATGCTATTGAGCTTTTGAAACGTTTTCGCAATGACATCGGGGAGGTATCCTATAGGCCTATATGTTCTAGTTTATAGCAATGAGACCTTCAAGCTTTGCTGCATCGTTTCACCACATCTCTTATGGTTTTTCTGTTTAGAACAGAGAATATCAATTTTCTCCATATCATATATTGAAATTGTGAATCATATTTTGTGAATCTATTGATATGAGTACCTCATCTTTTTTCTTTTTAACTTCTCATTCGTTGCCTGGATGATGTCGCAGCTAGGCATTGAGGAAAGCAAAAATCTTAGGGACAAGAATATGTTTATGGTATTGATTCCAAACAAGGTTGTTGTACAAAAAGAACCATCAAAGAAAAAAGTAAAGTCAAAGTCAACCGAGACAGGAGTGTCAGCAAGTGTATGAGGTTAAATATTAGATTTGGTAATTACGCTTCCAAGGCACCACAACGAGCTGCTAATCTTCAATGTATTCATAAATCAACAGGTATATTGTGATCTTGTACAGTTTTTGTATCATATATAGTTCATGCAAACAATCATATTCACTCTTCATACCAATAGTAAAAGTGCTCATATATATTGCCTTTTAGCCCATTTAGTTATAATAGAATGTAATCACTTGCATATGGTGAATTGTCATATAATAGCATGAACTTTGTACTTGCCTGTGCAGAATAGTGTCTCACTTGTAATGAAACGTTATTTCTTATGACCTTATAAGGCTCCAGTTGTGGAAACTTCTTCATTTGATTTTTAGTTATGATTTGTATTCTTACATTAATACAACCACTTATTTAAGGCAGGTTGTTTCCCCCTCCACATGGGATGGCTAACTAAAAACAGAGTAGTAGAGAATGCGAGTGGGGTATAGGGACGATATGCAGTGAAATTTTTAACCTAGTTTGCACGCGGATGTCTATCAAACCCATCATATCCTTATTGCGTGGGAATGGTTGTACATATATTCATGTTAACAGCAAACTTATGCACCTACTCATTCCACACCTTTTGTCTCAAGTAATACTTGAACACCTTAGATGCATCTTGATACCAATAGGGCAAGATCCTTTAGTGTGATCGTTTTACATAATTGCGCATAAGCATATGTAAATCCATAATGATGTTGAGTTTCGCCTTTTTATTGTTTTATATCAAGTAGCATATTATAAACTTCCCATAAGTTCTAAATTCATTTCCTATATGATGTGTATGAATGTTACGTTCCAAGACATCATTTAGAATAAACTAGTCAAGACTTGGCTGATATGGTGTGATCGGGGTGGATGTAATATAAGTGAGAGTCATTAAAAAGCCGGATATTGAGATAGGATTCCTACACGTTATTCGTTATCAGTCCCATTATGATGGGGACCAAATCGAGCAACTACCTAATAAGTTCATAGATAAGGGGAGCAAGACAAATGCGAAGGAAAGCAGCTCAAGTAAAAATGAGCTTAGCTTTTTATTTACAACGAGCTAATTTCCTTGAGAGGCTGGACGTTCAGCCTAACTGTGACTGAAATCCTTCATCCAGGGGTTCGAGTTCAACTTTTTCTTATATCTTTTGAACTCTATATTAATCATGGTTATTTTAGGAAACAAGTGTACTTTAGACTTGATTTCGAATTATTGGCCGATTCTCCCAAAGTTTAACTACCGTTTGTCCGTTTCGGAGGCCGGTGTTGAGAAGTCATTGCCACCGAATTCTTACACAAAAACAAAACGAAAGGTGGTGTGAAGTGTATGTGATCACTTGTTGGCAAAGTTATTGATTTTGAAGCAATACCATATTTTCCTTAAGGTGTAGGTGGCTACATATACATCAGCTTGACTATTTTATCATTTTATTATATGAAAAATGTAACTAATAATCCTATACTTCGGAAGCACTTCTCTTCTTTCTTTTTTTAGTTTCTTTCTTCTCATGATATTCTTAATAAAACAACATATTTGAAATGTATATTGTTGCTAAATTTATTATGTCATATAATTAAATTTTAATTAGCTTTGAATATATCTAGTCTAAGATTGTTGGGTTCATTCATCACCCAAGTCCCTGATTACAAGATTTGAACACAAATTAAGCCAAGTGATGAACTATCTTGAACACAACCAAGTCACTGAGTGAATAGTCATTCAGTGAGTCATCTTCAGGAAGCTAAGGATAAGTCTATGAAGTAAAGACTTTCCATTCAGTGAGGCGGATTCTCAGTGTTTGGCCTAAGCCAAAGAAGAAGATGATGGATTCAGTGAGTGATGGCAATTAGCTCACTGAATCCCTGTTACACCTCACTGAAGCAACAAAGAGTTAAAGACAAATGATATAAACAGTGGCCTGGTTAGCCCTAAAGGATATAGATCTACATATGAGTCCAGGAGTTCGAGATTTTGGAGGTGTTTGAGTGTCTTAAGCTGAGAGAAACTTAACATTTCGGGGAGGAGTTGACAAAGCAGCATTTATCGCTCTGCTTGGAAGATGGGGTGACACCGTCTTGTCAGCCATTGATAAGTGGTCTTATACGGGTGTTATAGGTATCTGAGAACTTATCAGGGGTCCTTGTGGCTCTGGAAGAGTATTAAGCTCCAAGTTTAGAGTCATTAGTCCTNTCATATTAAATATCTTCTAACTAGACAGTTACAATGGGAACACAGTTTAGTTCTTAATTTATCACTTTTAACTATTTGCTATTATTAAACAATATTCATTTACATGAAATCACTTATTTTATTATTCTTAGATACTCGTATTAGGAGTACGTTACGTATATTTAAAAGACAAGTATATTTTCCCATAATTAAACAATATTCATTTACATGAAATCACTTATTATTATTATTATTATTATTATTATTATTATTATTATTATTATTATTATTATTATTATATTTATTTATTTATTTATTTATTTTTGTTGGTAACATTATTAAGGCAAGTATATTGGTAACATTGTTTAAATTATGGGAAAATGATCCTTGCTCTAAACAGCATGGACTTATCTGCAATATAGTGTAAGTTAAAGTTTTAAAAGAGTATTTTGGAGATTAAACACTACTACTTGTTTTTAAATTTTAAGTTTTAAACAAAAATATTTTTGTTGTATATGCAGTAGGGGTATCGAAAGCATATTTCATTTACATGATGAATACTTATTTTATTATCAAGTATCAACAAATCAACTGGAAGTTGCACAGCATGACTTTTCTCTAAAAAAAAAAGTGTATAAGCAGTCGTAACAAACTTTTGGACACGTGCTCCTATGATATCATTGAAGGAAATGTGAAGTTTCATATTGAACTCATAAACTCAAATCAGATGTTGATCGTTTCATGACCATAAAAAGAAGAACAAGGATGATTAAGCACTCCTACATCGAACTTCTACTAAAAAAAATTTAATATTTTCATAGATAAGTTTTAAGCATTACAAGTTAGAAAGCATAAATACATTTAGAATTATTTAATGCATAAATACATCAATTTAACAAATTAATTAATACACTTTTTAAAACACCTCATTCATTTAAAAGTACAATTATATTACAACATAGTACAATCTAAGCAAACATCTAATATAGCAAATTAAAAGAAGGATTTTGCTAACCAATGCCCACTGGGCAGAGGTTAATGTGCAGTTAATAAACACAAACTTTCTTAATTAACCAAAAAATGCATTAAATGAACTTGTAAATTACTATATTTGAACATGATTTTCACTTAAATAAATTAAAATATTCCTTTTATAAACAAATTAACCCATGCCCACTGGGCGAGGTTAGCAAAACCCTTAAAAGAATGCTTTGTTTTTTGGTGTTATATTACACCCCCTCACTAGGCTAAGATTTAATAGTAACAAGTCGTTAGGCATAAAAACTAGTAATCTGTTCATCCGAATCTTGCTTTGTTTTTTTTTTGGTTTTAAGGAAGGAATAATTCATCAATGCTAAGCTTAACAAACATTTCTTTACTTATTGACCAAAATAAAATTGCTGAATTTTGTAGGCTTGCCTAGTGACATGCATCATTTAAACTATAGCAGCGATAATATATTGTAGTGTAAATTCGTCTGTGCGCATATTTTATCTTTTCTATGTTTATATTTAAATGTGGAGAAAATTTATAGATTAAATTGTAATTAATTATTTAAATAATAAGTAGATGGCATTGTCGTTTATAAGTAACGGTATTTTTTATCAAACAACATTACTGATTATGCAAGTAAAAGTTGCGTGTCTTGTGAAGATAATGAAATTGAGGAGGTAAATAACCCGCTCAAAAGTTTGAGTATTTTCGTTTCAATTTGAAGAACCGCCAATCTTAAAGTTTTACAAAAAAGTGAAAAACACTTGATTATGACACTATGTTATGACGCTTCTGAAAACGAGTCATCCCCAATAAAAAATTTACTCGTTATGACTTTTATTTTATGACTTTGCTATTTGCGCGTCATCTTGTAGCGTGCGTCATAAAATGCGAGTCAAGGATAGACCTTTTTCTAGTAGTGTATACTCTTCTTGGTTCTTGTATTCCACTGATACAAACGTTTGGGAGTTTCCCTTAAGAGATATCTTCCACTTTGAAAATCTGTGGATGGTTTGAATGATGGTTGTTCCCAAGGATTAGAGCCTTTGGAGCTCTGATACCAATTGTTCACAGGATGTTTGCCATCAATTCGAGTTTTGATAATATGTTTCATGGTTTGTAGAATGTTGTGTGAATGGTAAATATGATAAAACAGTAAAACGGGTAAAATAAGATTGACACAGAAAAAGTACTAGATAGATATTAAAGGTTGTTGTAGTTTTCACAAGTCGAAAACTTACAATATATAGAACCCTAATAGACACAACCTTTCGCTGAAACGTTGTGATGCTTCATGAAAACGGTTTGTCCAACTAAATAATAACTGTCATGTATATGGGCCTATTTGGTAAACGTTTTAACCCATACACTGACTTGACCCAAACACTAGTTTAAGAAACTAAAATACATAAACTATAATCTGTAAACATAAATATTAACAATCTTTGATCTAACTACATTATTTGGGCTAACAGTTCCCCCTCCACATTGGATTGATAACTAAAAACAGAATATAGTAGAGAATGCGAGTGGGGTACAGGGACGATATGCAGTGAAAATTTTAACCTAGTTTTCACGCAGATGTATGTCAAACCCATCATATCCTTATTGCATGGGAATGGTTGTACATATATTCATGTTAACAGCAAACTTATGCACCCACTCATTCCACACCTTTGTCTCAATTAATACATAAACACCTTACATGCATCTTGATACCAATAGGGCAAAGGTCCTTTAGTGTGAATCGTTTTACATAATTGCGCATAAGCATATGTAAATCCATAATGATGTTGAGTATTCGCCTTTTTATTGTTTTATATCAAGTAGCACATTATAAACTTCCCATAAGTTCTAAATTCATTTCCTATATGATGACATGATGTGTATGAATGTTCCAAGACATCATTTAGAATAAACTAGTCAAGACTCAAGACTACTGGGTTGATATGGTGTGAGGTAGTTAAGGTGGGGTGGATGTAATATAAGTGAAAGTCATTAAAAAGCCGTATATTGGGATAGGATTCCTACACGTTACTCATTATCAATCCCATTATGATGGGGACCAAATCGAGCAACCACCTAATAAGTTCATATATAGATAAAGAGGAGCAAGACAAATGCGAAGGAAAGCAGCTCAAGTAAAAATGAGCTTAGCTTTTTATTTGCAACAAGCTAATTGTGTTGAGAGGCTGGACGTGCAGCCTAACTGTGACTAAAATCCTTCATCCAGGGGTTCGAGTTCAACTTTTTCTTATGTCTTTTGAACTCTATAGTAATCATGGTTATTTTAGGCAACAAGTGTACTTTAGACTTGATTTCGGATTTTTGGCCGATTCTCCCAAAGTTTAACTACCATTTCGGAGGCCGGTGTTGAGAAGTCATTGCCACCGAACTCTTTCACAAATACAAAATGAAAGGTGGTGTGAATTGTATGTGACTTGGTGGCAAAGTTATTGATTTTGAAGCAATACCTTATTTTCCTTAAGGTGTAGGTGGCTGCATATACATCAGCTTGACTGTTTTATCATTTTATTATATGAAGATGTAACTAATCCTATACTTCGGAAGCACTTCTCTTTCTTTTTTCTTTCTTCTCATTATTCTTAATAAAACAACACATTTGAAATGTACATTGTTGCTAAATTTATTATGTCATATAATAATTTAATTAGCTTTGAATATATAAGTCATCTAGTGTAAGATAATAATATGTTAATAGTTTGAAAGTGTCACCATAGGCCTTTGGTCTAGTGGTATGTGAGTGGCCCATCAACCTAGATGTTGTGGGTTCAAGTCTTGTTGGAAACACTGTGAGGTATTACGTGTGAGATAAGTGGAATAAGAGTATAAAAAAGATGTCGTACTAAAAAAAATAGTTTGAAAGTGTCACCGGTGATGTACAGATAACGTGGACCAGTATATGTTCATTCATTAAAAGTTCAAGTGTTCATGTTGGGCGTGTGACAATAAGAAATTTAGCACTTGATGCCTAACATTTTATTTCTAAACTTCCAATAAGTTTAAGGGCAAATTACTTGAAAATGTATTTAACTTGCAACTTTTTACTATTGTTTTTTTTTCCCCAATCTGTCAATGAACTTGCAAAATCCGTTCATTGCGTGTAGCGGTGACTTGTTTAACCTGCTGGGGCAGGTTAAACTAACGATCGTTAGATTTATCATTGCAATGTTAGTCCTTTAGACTAACGATCGTTTATCATGGCTACATACAATGACAAAAAGTAACAAGTTAGATGACTTTTATTATTTTTAAAATTTATGTACGTTTTTACACGTTTTTTGCACACATTTTTATACACGTTTTTATACACATTTTTATATATGTTTATACACACGTTTTTATACACGTTTTTATGCATGTTTTTATACGGATTTTTATACACACATTTGTATACACGTTTTTATGCACGTTTTTATATACACGTTTTTATATACACGTTTTTATGCACGGTTTTACACACGTTTTTAAAATATTTCAATACATACATTTTTATACGTTTTCGTCTTTTTTTTTTTACGTTTTCGCCCGTTTTTTTACGTTTTCATCCGTTTTTTTACGTTTTTGCCCCTTTTTTTTACGTTTTCATCCGTTTTATTATGGGCGAAAGTGTAAAAAAACGGACGAAAACATAAAAAAATAGGCGAAAACATAAAAAAGGGACGAAAACATAAAAAACGGGCTGGAATATAAAAAACCGGACGAAAACGTAAAAAAAATGAACGAAAACGTAAAAAAAAGTGCGTAAACGTAAAAAACGGACGAAAACGTAAAAAAACGGGCAAAAACTTAAAAAAATGACGAAAACGTAAAAAAACTGATGAAAACGTAATAAAACGGGCGAAAACGTAAAAAACTGCCGAAAACATAAAAAAAATGGGCGAAAACGTAAAAAAACGGGCGAAAACGTAAAAACCGGACGAAAATGTAAAAACCGGACGAAAATGTATGTATTGAAATATTTTAAAAACGTGCATAAAAACGTGTATACAAATGTGTGTATAAAAATTCATATAAAAACATGCATAAAAACGTGTATAAAAACATGTGTATAAACGTGTATAAAAAGGTGTATAAAAACGTGTATAAAAATGTGTGCAAAAACATGTAAAAAACGTACGTAAATTTTAAAAATAATAAAAGTCGTCTAACTTGTTACTTTTTGTCATTGTATGTAGCCATTATAAACGATCGTTAGTCTAAAGGACTAATATTGCAATGATAAACCTAACGATCGTTAGTTTAACCTGCCCCAGCAGGTCAAACAGGTCACCGCTACACGCAATGAACGGATTTTGCAAGTTCATTGACAGATTGGGGGAAAAAAAATGCTACATACAATGGTAAAAAGTGGCAAGTTAAATACATTTTCGGGTAATTTGCCCTAAGTTTAAATGTTATCATTCACAATTTACCAAGAAAACTAAAATCTACCTAAAAACTAAATACTGTCACAATGAATGGGAACACAGTTTAATTCTTAATTTTATCACTTTTAACTATTTGATATTAAACAATATCTATTTACATGAAATCACTTATTTTATTATTCTTAGATTCTCGTATAATGGTTGCCATATGATGAAAGAAACTAGTTAATTTTTGCCTCTTAAATAATAGTATTAGCAAGGGATGATCAATGTCAAATTGTACAAACCACAAAGATGATTTTTGTACTCTAAAGTCTCTAAACAATATGTATGAATTGGAACGAGCCATATATTTAATTTATTGTTATTATAGTGTGAGACACTTAATTAATGGTAGATTAGAAAAACCAATCATCAATCAAAGCATTTTTGTTGTTCTCTTTTTGATTTAATACTAGCTAGTACATGTACATAGCAACATGATTTTATAGTGACAATCAATTATAGTTGCGATATTATGATTGTTCATTTTCATCAACTATGAACCAACAACTTATGTCTTATAAAATAGAGTTTGTGGATGAATTTTAAGAAATTATTAGTGTTAGGATTAAATACAAAAATAAGTCTACTCTTTTCTAATTAAAAATTACATTCAAAAAAGGTGTCAAAGTTATGTATTTTTTTTTTTTAAATTTTGGGAGGTAACATTGTTAAAGCAAATATATCATTAAGGTAACATTGTTTAAATTATTATGTGAGAATTTAAAATTTTAAAAAGTATTTTGGAGATTAAACAATACTTTTTAAGATTTTAAATTTTAGACAAAAACATTTTTGCTTTATATATGTAATAAAGATATGTAAAGCATATTTCATTTACTTGATGAATACTCATTTTATTATCAAATACGGAGTATCAACTAATCAGCTGGAAGTTGCACTTGCACAGCATGACTTTTCTCTAAAGAAAAAGTGTATAAGCAGTCGTAACAAACTTTTGGACACGTGCTCCTATGGTATCATTGAAGGAAATGTGAAGTTCATATTTGAAGTCATAAACTCAAAATCAGATGTTGATCGTTTCATGACCATAAAAAGCAGAACAAGGACGATTAAGCACTCCTACATCGAACTTCTACTATATCTATACTACGTATAAAACATTTTAACACTTTCTCTTAAATTTTTTTAATATTTTCATAAATACGAGTAGTTTTTAAACATTACAAGTTAGAAAGCAATATTTACAATTATTTAATGCATAAATACATCAATTTAATACATATAACTAATACACTTTGTAAAACACCTCTTCACTTAAAAGTACAATTATATTACCATGTGATATAATCTAAGCAAGCAACTAATATAAAAAATTAAAGAATGCTTTGTTTTTCGGTTTTATATTACACCCCCTCACTAGGCTAAGATTTAATAGTAACAAGTCATTAGGCATAAAAACTAGTAATCTGTTCATCCTAATCTTGCATTGTTTTTTGGTTTTAAGGAAGGAATAATTCATCAATGCTAAGTTTAACAAACATTTATTTACTTATTGACCAACATAAAATTGCTAAATTGTGTATACTTATCTAGTGACATGCATTATTATAAACTATATGCATATCCGCGCAGAGCAGCGATAATATATTGTAGTGAAAATTTGTGTGTGCGTGTATTATTATCTTTTTTATTTTTATTACTGAATATATGGGTGTGGAGTAAATGAGAGTGTGAAAATTTGTGGATTAAATTGTAATTGATTATTTAAATAATTAGTAGATGGCATTGTCGTTTATAAGTAACGGTATTTTTGTCAAACAACATTACTAATTATGCAAGTCGATCTTAACCAAAATATGTTTCCTATTTGTATGTATTATAGATTAGGACCCTAGGACCCAAACTTAATAAGAACGTAAATTGCAACAAAAAGGTTACTCATAAACGTATATATGCACACACTTAAAACAAAGTTAACAATTAACTTTCAAACTTCAAAATAACCAGACAAAAGGACTATATGGTTGAACCATTCTATCATTGGTTCTAAAAAAGAAATAATTTAAATCTGAAGAATGCATAAAAGGTAGTTGAAGGAAACTTAACTTAACTTCAAGGCAATGGAGACCCTGCAACCAACAAACAACAACATTCCATCTCACACCCTATTAGGTGCATGAGGTACACTTTGAATCTAAAAGGCAAACTGCACACCCACCCCCACTCCTCTTCTATTAAAAGAACCCTTCACCTTGCTACCTTTCAACATCCTACAACTCTTGGCACCACCACCCTCTTAGTTCTCTTTGTGTTTTCCAACATGCAAGCTAGTGCCGGCCTAGTTGCCGGTTCTCACAATCGCAATGAGCTCGTCGTCATCCATGGACACGAAGAGGTACAAACGTTAATTTGTGTGTAAAGTTAGAAATGGCTAAGAGATTTGTGCTCAAGCTTTGTGTATTCATGAAATATATTCATCATGCAAATGAGTGGTTATATATGTGTGTTATGTATAACAACTATTCTAGCTGTATCACTCAATTATCTAAAACAAAAAACAACGTGATCGAACATATTTAGGCGTAAGTGTTTGAAGGTGGTAGAATTCACTATGATAAGCTCTAGCAAGTCTCTTTATTATTTGTGTTACAACTATTTAGAGCTATATCTCTTGTCTAACTAAGCATGTCAAATGATCAATAAGACTATATAGGTTAAAACAAGTCCCGTTTTGATAGGTGAAAATAAAGTTTTTCTAGGAAGATATATGCTAACCTTTTAATTTGCATGGCAATTCGTATTTGAACAGCCGAAGCCTTTAAAGGACATGACTGGTCAAGTTTGTGAAATATGTGGTGACGAGATTAGCCTCACAGTGGACGGAGACTTGTTTGTAGCATGCAATGAGTGCGGTTTTCCAGTCTGCCGACCATGCTATGAGTACGAGAGAAGAGAAGGCAGCCAGAACTGCCCTCAATGCAAAACCAGATACAAGCGTCTCAAAGGTAAATAACATCTATACGTTCTAACCAAAAGTTTGACCTCAAAAGTCAAAGTGTATACTAGTATATTTTTAAGATTAACCAAATGCAATAAAAAAAACTACCAGGTAGCGCAAGGGTTGAGGGAGACGATGATGAGGAAGATATAGATGACATTGAACACGAGTTCAATATAGATGATGAGCAGAACAAGAACAAGAACACTGCAGAAGCATTACTTCATGGGAGGATGAGCTATGGACGAGGACCTGAGGATGATGAAAATGCCCAGTACCCGCCTGTTATTGCTGGGCGCTCTCGATCTGTAAGCATGAGCGGTGAATTTCCATTATCAAGCCAACCTCATGGAGAGCAGATATCATCACTTCATAAACGGGTGCATCCTTATGCATCGCCAGACTATGGTATATTTCTGATATAATAAGTTAGAACTGATCTATCTCTTGACAACATTAGAATTGATTGCGGTCCATCGATACAATTGGGTCGAGCCTATTCAAAATACACTATAGTGACCCTATGAATTAATATTATTACAGGAAGCGGAAGATGGGATGAAAAGAAAGATGGAGGTTGGAAAGAAAGAATGGAAGACTGGAAAATGCAACAAGGAAATCTTGGGGCTGAAGTCGATGACACGGTTGATCCTGATATGGCAATGTATGTCTTGAATATGTTAGAAAATGTATTAAAGTTTATATCATTTATCGACTTCAATTTACAAAAATGGATCTTTTTCCATGTCGATGATGCAGGTTAGATGAAGCAAGACAGCCACTTTCAAGAAAAGTACCAATTGCATCTAGTAAGGTTAATCCTTACCGGATGGTGATTGTTGCTCGGCTTTTTATCTTGGCTATATTTCTTCGTTATAGACTCTTGAACCCAGTGCATGATGCATTTGGGTTATGGTTGACTTCTGTTATCTGTGAGATTTGGTTTGCGTTCTCATGGATCCTGGATCAGTTTCCCAAATGGTTCCCGATTGATCGTGAGACTTATCTTGATCGCCTTTCTCTAAGGTACCATATATAAAATCACTTTGATTATGATCACCATTATAATTAGAGGTGCCATTTTCAAGGCAGTTGATGTTGGTCGTACCATTTGATTTTTTTTTCGAACTCGTCAACCAAAAACTTTAGCTAAAAGAAAAGGAAGTCAAACTGGTCGACACATTAATGTTTTTTATAGCTGGAGTAGAAAGTGCTTGCGGGTCAACACCACCTGACCTAGTCCTATTTGACCCATAGTAAAAGTTGACCCATTTCAACCCGAACCCATGTCAAACGACTACTCAACTAGCATAAGAAATAGAACCAGAGCTCATTTATTTTGTAATGCAGGTATGAGAGGGAAGGTGAACCAAATATGTTGAGCCCGGTGGATATATTTGTGAGTACAGTGGATCCGTTGAAGGAACCTCCCCTTGTTACAGCTAACACAGTTTTATCAATCCTAGCTATGGACTACCCTGTTGATAAAACATCATGTTACATATCTGATGATGGAGCTTCAATGCTTACCTTTGAATCACTATCAGAAACTGCAGAATTTGCACGAAAATGGGTTCCATTTTGTAAGAAATTTAACATAGAGCCACGAGCACCGGAAATGTACTTCTCTGACAAAATCGATTACCTTAAGGATAAAGTTCAACCCACATTTGTCAAAGAACGCCGTGCCATGAAGGTCCTTAACATTACCTGTATAATGTTTCAAACCACATAAACATGCTAATCCTTTTACATCTTTAATATTTATTTTCATGGGTTGCAGAGAGAATATGAAGAATTTAAGATTAGGATCAATGCACTTGTAGCAAAAGCTTTGAAAGCACCTGCAGAAGGTTGGATCATGCAAGACGGGACACCATGGCCCGGGAATAACACGAAAGATCATCCTGGAATGATTCAAGTCTTTCTTGGTCAAAGTGGAGGCACTGATGTTGAAGGAAACGAGCTCCCTCGTCTTGTATATGTTTCCCGTGAAAAGAGGCCTGGTTTTCAACATCACAAGAAAGCTGGTGCTATGAACGCCTTGGTAAACATCTTGAAAATTGCATTAGTAAATCGTCATGTCAAAGTATAAGATATCAGACAGAATGTAACAAGTATATGATTTTCATGGAATATTTTTTTTTTTTCTTTTGATTTGCAGGTCAGAGTCTCTGCTGTTTTAACAAATGCACCGTTTATGCTGAACTTGGATTGTGATCATTACTTAAACAACAGCAAGGCTGCACGAGAGGCAATGTGTTTCTTAATGGACCCACAAATAGGGAGAAAGGTCTGCTATGTTCAGTTTCCACAAAGGTTTGACGGTATAGACAGACATGATCGATATGCCAACAGGAACACAGTCTTCTTTGATGTGAGCACATGAAATATACTCAAAAAATTTCAATAACAAGAAATGATTCTATATCAGGTACTCATTTGATGCATGTTTCATCTTTGGCAGATTAACATGAAAGGTCTAGATGGAATTCAAGGGCCAGTGTATGTCGGAACAGGATGTGTATTCAGAAGACAAGCATTATATGGCTACGACCCACCAAAGGGTCCCAAGAGGCCGAAAATGGTGAGCTGTGACTGTTGCCCTTGTTTTGGACGTCGCAAGAAGAACCCAAAGTTTGAGAAACATGGAATGGGAGGAGATGTAGAAAACATCCAAGGTATTTTGACGATCTCACCCTTCAACTACTAACTAAAATTCCACCAATGTCTTACAATGTATGTGTTTCTGTTAATCAGGATATGACGATGATAAGGAACTTTTGAAGTCTCAAATGAATTTTGAAAAGAAGTTTGGACAATCGGCTATCTTTGTCACTTCAACCTTAATGGTTGATGGTGGAGTTCCACCTTCTTCAAGCCCGGCCTCGCTTCTGAAAGAAGCCATTCATGTGATCAGTTGTGGTTATGAAGACAAAACCGAATGGGGTTTGGAGGTAAAACAATCATTTTTATGATAATGTGTGACTTTTCCTACTCGTTAATAGTTTCATACTAATAAAGTTTCTTTACAAATTTACAATGCAGTTGGGCTGGATTTACGGGTCTATCACAGAGGATATTTTAACAGGTTTCAAGATGCATTGTCGTGGTTGGAGGTCCATATATTGTATGCCAAAAAGACCTGCCTTTAAAGGGTCTGCTCCTATCAATCTATCAGATCGTCTTAACCAAGTTTTACGTTGGGCTCTTGGTTCAGTTGAAATCTTTTTCAGTCGACATAGTCCAATTTGGTATGGTTACAAAGGGGGTAATCTTAAGTGGCTCGAAAGGCTTTCTTATGTGAACACAACGGTCTATCCCTTCACTTCTCTCCCACTCCTTGCTTACTGTACCCTCCCGGCCATTTGCTTGCTCACCGGGAAGTTTATTATGCCTGAGGTGCAAACATAAAATATACAACTTAACTTCTTCCATACTTTAATATTTTTCACTATTCATTGCTGTAGCTAACTTGCTATTGTTCTTTTTAAATGGCATAGATAAGCACATTGGCAAGTCTATTTTTCATAGCTCTTTTCCTTTCAATTTTCGCAACTGGCATTCTCGAGCTAAGATGGAGTGGAGTCAGCATCGAGGAATGGTGGAGAAATGAGCAATTTTGGGTCATTGGTGGTGTATCCGCTCATTTGTTTGCTGTTGTACAAGGTTTACTTAAAATTTTAGCAGGAATAGATACCAACTTCACAGTCACATCAAAAGCAACAGAAGATGAGGATTTCGGGGAACTATACGCTTTTAAATGGACAACACTCCTTATCCCTCCAACTACTATCCTGATCATTAACATGGTTGGTGTTGTGGCGGGAATATCTGACGCAATCAACAACGGATACCAATCATGGGGACCACTATTCGGAAAACTGTTTTTTGCATTCTGGGTGATTGTCCATCTTTACCCCTTCTTGAAAGGTCTTATGGGAAAGCAAAACAGGACGCCAACTATTGTGGTTATATGGTCTATACTTTTGGCTTCTATCTTTTCGTTGCTTTGGGTACGAATTGATCCTTTCGTATTGAAAACTAAAGGACCAGACGTCAAGCAATGTGGACTCAATTGCTGAAGTGCTTCATGTTTTAAGATTTTCGTAAGGTTTCTATGATCCAAGAGTGAAAAGTTTTGTTCATGCTATGAATTGTATTCAGTTCTTAATATCGATTAAAGGAAGTTGTTATCAATGGTTTAAGCAATTAACTTCTATGGTTTTATATTGTTCAATGATCAGTGAATAGCAAGAATTTTGTTAAGGATGTTGGATATATTAGATGAATGAACATGAATGGCTAAGCATTATATAACAATGATCAATAACACATTATAGCATTATCATTTTTTATTTTTATTTTTATTTTTTTTTTGGTGCAGAGTATAGTATAATGATTTACAATGAGAAACAACCACAAATAATTGTATAAAGTCTAACAGATAATATAGCCAGAAATAAATGATTGTTACCGCAACCAATGGTGTAGTGGTAAGTAACTTGACCTCGTCACAAGAGGTTAATGATAAGGTACACGTTTGAGGGCGGCTATAGGATACTCATTTAAGACGCCTGCATCCGAGTCAAAAGACTCGCCCTCCCGGTAACTCATTAGTGCTTGCATTATGATCAAGTATATTCGAATGGTTAACTGATCAAATAATTTCGACATTGATAGAACCATATAAATATCCTAAAAATTATGAACAAAAAATGCATGAATAAGGATTAAAATATAAGAACAATACTTAATTACTTGGTGTTTGAGAATCGGGATTGCTTATAAAAACATACCGGGTGTTTTGGAGTTGGTTTTACGAGCCTCAAAGATTTTGGTCATGTACAGTACAATTTTGAATTTATATATAATTTGATGGAATTCGCCTTTATTTGGGTTTAAATGTAAAAACTAAAGTATGTATAAATTCTATCTAAGTTAGAATATAATTTTTGCCTAAGTAATAAAAAATTAGAGTAAATTGCATAAATAGTCCTCGTAGTTTAGCCAAGTTGCATGTTTTGTACTTATCTTTTCGAAAGTGCAGACACTTGCGGGAGGACTTACAAATGCAATTTTAGTCTCTAGCCAAAGTGACAAAAATTGCACTCATAAGTTTCCTATAAGGACGGTGCCTGCACTTTCAAAAAGTCATGGACCAAACATGCAATTTAGCCAAACAATAAAGATGATTTTTGCAACTTACTCTAAAAATTTGTCAATATTGTTCATTTCCTTAGAACAGGCAAGAAATAACAAATGTACAAAGATACAAATTACAAAACTCATTATTTGATGAAGAGGGAAAAAAAAGGCCACTTATGTTTTTTGTGTGAAACATGTAAAGGGAAAAGTCACATGGAAAGTCAAAGGTCTAAAGTGCTGCATGAAGTGTTGAGTTTGGTAAGTTGATTAACAGTGTATAACGAGGCCGTGATCCCGCGCGTTGCCGCGGGGTGTTGTGCGGAAAAAGTGGATTTTTTTTTTGTTTCAAGTGGTTGACCTATATAAGCATGTTGCATCATTTTTTTGTATACGTAAGTTAGCGAAAAAAATGCACAAATGATTTGGCCGAACGTTAGTGACAAAGGATTGACTTTGCAACGGATGTATAACATGAAGGACCAACTACGTAAATTACGTGAGGACTAAAATTGCAACGAACCTCTAATGAAGGACCAAGTGCGGTTTTTTTTTTAATATGAAAGAGATAACGGTCGTTAGTTAACGATCGTTAAGTAATTAACGACCATTAGTACTTATGGACGTAGTTTGTAATCGATGTATAACATGAAGGATCAATTACGTAAATTATCTAAGGACTAAATTTGCAATAAACCCCTAAGATGAAGGAGCAAGTGCGTACGGATTTGAAAGAGATAACGGCCGTTAGCTAACGACCGTTAGTTACTATTCCTAACACTGTAGCGTGTGAGTACTTTGTACTGTAGCTACTGTTCATCGTTTGGTACTGTAGCATGTGGGGGGGCTTAGTATATAGATATAATTGTAAGCACTTGGTGTATATAGCAGAGATAATGAATCCCTCTCCGATTCCTTTCTCGGGTACGTATCGCATGCTCTTGAAAAAAAACAGTGATTTTCGTATAAGTTTAATGATAGCTATCGAACTGTTATTTAAGGAATAATTCGTCGACAAAAATCAACAAATGGAGCAATCTATTGAAACCAAGTTAAATTCTAATTTTCTTACTTTCATTTGCATAGAACGAATGAAGCTAGAGCCACTGCATTGCCATTGCCATGGATCCATTAACTAGTTACATTCTCCACAATCACCCTCAACACCCCTCCTAAAATAAGGGGAGAAAAGAACCAAACATGAAAAAAGAAAACTATACACTCTATATTAGCGACACACCACGCATCCTTGACGTATATTCTTTGCTTAGGCAACATAATGAAGTGAAGTTAGTAATCATTGACGTGTCCCTTAGTTATTGGCGAATCATTCACTCTTTAACTGTACGAGATGTGTCCTAAGGCTGTGTTCCTTTACCTGTACATAACCAAGAATCACAAAATGTAAATAAATAAGAACGGACAGTAACTTTTAAGTGCATTTCTAAGTAACTAGCTAGTAGAATTATGTTTGTGGGACTAGTTGTATTAACAATGACCAGTCGACCATGTTTTTCATCAACAAGCTTCCTGATGGTCCCATCTTACGACATAATCTCTAAAGATTCGACTATATGCCCCATTTGGCAACATAACGTGTATATATATATGTCCTTGTCCAAGTAGAAATTTCCACGGAAAAACACGTATTTGCCACATTAGAGTACAGGCAAATTCATTATTGAACAAGAAAAGTACCAATCACAGCTGTCAATGGTGAAAAATAATGATTTTGGCAAATTTGTTCACAAAATATGAATGGGGTATGCTTTCTATTCGTAATGTAGCCTAAGTTGGTGAAACAACAGGGTCCTATCTCCGGTGTTAATGCGTCACAATAAATATTCTGTCCGTACTTAAATATCACAATTTTTGTTTGATATATGGTTTAATAAAAACATTCACTGAATATTAAATAACCAAACTACAAATTGTGAAAACTTTTAGGCATGTGAACACAGTAACCAAAACATTGTGGATTTAAACGTCGGATGTGTGTGTGTTATTTGTCGTGTAAAAAACGAGTGAAATTTTTGGCAAAAATAGGAAGTGTTTGAGAGCAATATCTTCTCATGACTATCAATTAGAATTGACAAGTTGGCTGGTGTACCACTTGTAGCAATTATTTTAACAATGGGAGGAAAGACAAACTACCCGGTTAGAAAGTGACATCTCATTAGGCACATACCATTAAAATTTTAATGGCATATGGTATGATGGCAATTGGCAAAGGACCACCTGAGTGAAAAATAAAGAGTAGGGTGCCAATAGTTCATGCCCATAACTTTGTATCAGCTAAATGTATCTATTATACTCAAAAAGAGATTAGGTTTGTCCCCAAATTTTGTGGACAACTTTGCTAGGAAACCATGCCTTTGAGTCTTTAACACAATAATGCATCATGACTTTCTTTGTACACAAACTTATTTATGGACATAAAGGAACTGTTTCTGTAATTTCAATATGTAACATAGCTTTTACGTAAGGGTAAATGCCACGGTTGGGCCNCCTGTTGCCGCGGGAGGATTGAAATTCCTCATTGTGGCAATAGATTACTTCACCAAGTGGATTGAGGCGAAAGCAGTAGCAACAATTACAGGCAACCAAGTCAAGCGATTCGTTTGGGATAACATAGTATGTCGCTTTGGATTACCTGGAGAAATCATCTCAGACAACGGAAAACAATTCTGTGATAATCCGTTTAAAGATTGGTGCGAACAAATGAATATCACGCAACACTTTGCGTCAGTAACTCACCCACAAACCAATGGTCTGGTTGAACGCGTGAACCGTAGTCTGGGTGAAGGAATCAAAGCGCGTCTAGACAGACACAAAGGAAGATGGGTAGAAGAACTGTCACACGTTCTTTGGGCGCACCGAACAACTATTAAGGTTAGTAACGGAGACACTCCCTTCTCTCTTGTCTATGGGACAGAGGCTGTAATACCAGCTGAAATTGGAATGCCAACTATCCGCACTGCGGAGGTTAACATCACTACCAATGATGATGAGCGGCGCATATACTTAGATCTATTGGAAGAAAGGCGTGAACGCGCAGCGATACGGGAAGAAAAAGCCAAGTCAAGAATGAAAGGATACTATGACGCCAAAGTACGAAGCACTTCATTCCGACCAGGCGATTTCGTATACCGCGAAAACGACTCAAGCCGCGCAGAAGATACTGGAAAGCTAGGACCAAAGTGGGAAGGACCTTACGAGGTCGTTGAAGCACTTGGAAAAGGCGCGTACAAGCTGCGCGATAAGGATGGCCATGAGCTACAACGCACGTGGAACGTTCGAAATTAATCTAATTGGTACGAGAACAGGAACCCAAACAAGGAACGCCCAACTTTTGTATCAACAATTTTAGTCTCTAGCCAAAGTGACAAAAATTGCACTCATAAGTTTCCTATAAGGACGGTGCCTGCACTTTCAAAAAGTCATGGACCAAACATGCAATTTAGCCAAACAATAAAGATGATTTTTGCAACTTACTCTATAAATTTGTCAATATTGTTCATTTCCTTAGAACAGGCAAGAAATAACAAAGCGTAAATTCCCAAAAAGGGACAAAACCTCAAGTGAATTCCCACAAAGGTACATTTTCAAGTAGCATTCCCAATTTGGTCATGTGCGAATGTGCGAATGTGCGATCCAACTAATTTTGTGACACGTATCATTTTTTTTAATAATAAAAGTACATGGTTAGGTGGGTGTGTTCCCAGATATTTTTTCCTATTATTACAAAATTACTAATTTACCCCTCGTTAATAATAAACATCACCTCTTATCTCTTTACCACCACTCACACCACATGATAATTCCACCACCACCAATAAACCACTTGCGTGTTCTTTATATACAAACTAATTGTTCCCAGATATGTTTTCTTGTTTCTATTCTCTTTCCGAGTGTTCATCTGTCGACTACCTTCCACCACCACCATCGGATCTGTCAACCACCACCACTACCGACCAACCCCACTACCAGATCCGTAGACCACCACCACCACCAGATCTGTAGATCTAACAAATAAGAGTAAAAAATGTGACGAAACCCACTATCAAACCCCAACTGCCATCTCCAAGTTGCTGGTCCGTGACTTTCGAATTTTTATTTGATTTAGATCTTAGATCTGTGATGTGTTTGTGATGGTGAGTAGATCCGGTTTTGATTTTTTTTTTGAGGTGGTGGGTTTTGTTCTTGATGTTCTTGGCCGGATATGGGATCTGGGTTTTTTTTGCAGATCAAGCTTTTTTTTTTTTTTTTTTTTTGGTGGTGATGATATTTGGAGATGAGGTACACCTTTTCTAAAATCCCACCAATTTGTTCGGATTGCTTTTTTTGAACAGGTATATTGTGAGAAATTTTAGAAAAACAAAATCAATGAAAGTTTGTATATAAAGAAACAAGAAAACAAGAGAAAAAAAGACACCCATTGTTGACTTGGAAAGAGAATAGAGGCTGTCAAATAAATTCAAAGATCAGGTGGTGACGGTGATGAGGTGGTGATGGCAGATCTGGAAATAAAACGAATTCGCACATTCGCACATTTAAATCGCACATTTGAATCTGGAAATAAAATGAATTCGCACATTCGCACATTTAAATCGCACATTTGAATCTGGAAATAAATCGAGTTCGCACATTTATTTGACTTATAGAACTAAGGGTAAATTAGTAATTTTTGTCTGAACACATGGGGGACAAGTGATAGTGGGTGGGACAAGTGACAAGAGATAGTGGGGGACAAGTCCTATTTGTCTGGGACACGTGTCAAAAAACTAGTGGGATCGCACATTCGCACATTCGCACATGACCAAATTGGGAATGCTGGTTGAAAAAGTACCTTTGTGGGAATTCACTTGAGGTTTTGTCCCTTTTTGGGAATTTACGCAATAACAAATGTACAAAGATACAAATTACAAAACTCATTATTTGATGAAGAGGGAAAAAAAAAAGGCCACTTATGTTTTTTGTGTGAAACATGTAAAGGGAAAAGTCACATGGAAAGTCAAAGGTCTAAAGTGCTGCATGAAGTGTTGAGTTTGGTAAGTTGATTAACAGTGTATAATTGTAAGCACTTGGTGTATATAGCAGAGATAATGAATCCCTCTCCGATTCCTTTCTCGGGTACGTATCGCATGCTCTTGAAAAAAAAACAGTGATTTTCGTATAAGTTTAATGATAGCTATCGAACTGTTATTTAAGGAATAATTCGTCGACAAAAATCAACAAATGGAGCAATCTATTGAAACCAAGTTAAATTCTAATTTTCTTACTTTCATTTGCATAGAACGAATGAAGCTAGAGCCACTGCATTGCCATTGCCATGGATCCATTAACTAGTTACATTCTCCACAATCACCCTCAACACCCCTCCTAAAATAAGGGGAGAAAAGAACCAAACATGAAAAAAGAAAACTATACACTCTATATTAGCAACACACCACGCATCCTTGACGTATATTCTTTGCTTAGGCAACATAATGAAGTGAAGTTAGTAATCATTGACGTGTCCTTAGTTATTGGCGAATCATTCACTCTTTAACTGTACGAGATGTGTCCTAAGGCTGTGTTCCTTTACCTGTATATAATCAAGAATCACAAAAAGTAAATAAATAAGAATGGACAGTAACTTTTAAGTGCATTTCTAAGTAACTAGCTAGTAGAACTATGTTTGTGGGACTAGTTGTATTAACAATGACCAGTCGACCATGTTTTTCATCAACAAGCTTCCTGATGGTCCCATCTTACGACATAATCTCTAAAGATTCGACTATATGCCCCATTTGGCAACATAACGTATATATATATATGTCCTTGTCCAAGTAGAAATTTCCACGGAAAAACACGTATTTGCCACATTAGAGTACAGGCAAATTCATTATTGAACAAGAAAAGTACCAATCACAGCTGTCAATGGTGAAAAATAATGATTTTGGCAAATTTGTTCACAAAATATGAATGGGGTATGCTTTCTATTCGTAATGTAGCCTAAGTTGGTGAAACAACAGGGTCCTATCTCCGGTGTTAATGCGTCACAATAAATATTCTGTCCGTACTTAAATATCACAATTTTTGTTTGATATATGGTTTAATAAAAACATTCACTGAATATTAAATAACCAAACTACAAATTGTGAAAACTTTTAGGCATGTGAACACAGTAACCAAAACATTGTGGATTTAAACGTCGGATGTGTGTGTGTTATTTGTCGTGTAAAAAACGAGTGAAATTTTTGGCAAAAATAGGAAGTGTTTGAGAGCAATATCTTCTCATGACTATCAATTAGAATTGACAAGTTGGCTGGTGTACCACTTGTAGCAATTATTTTAACAATGGGAGGAAAGACAAACTACCCGGTTAGAAAGTGACATCTCATTAGGCACATACCATTAAAATTTTAATGGCATATGGTATGATGGCAATTGGCAAAGGACCACCTGAGTGAAAAATAAAGAGTAGGGTGCCAATAGTTCATGCCCATAACTTTGTATCAGCTAAATGTATCTATTATACTCAAAAAGAGATTAGGTTTGTCCCCAAATTTTGTGGACAACTTTGCTAGGAAACCATGCCTTTGAGTCTTTAACACAATAATGCATCATGACTTTCTTTGTACACAAACTTATTTATGGACATAAAGGAACTGTTTCTGTAATTTCAATATGTAACATAGCTTTTACGTAAGGGTAAATGCCACGGTTGGGCCCCACCGACCGGGTTAATGGCAAATCACGGTTGTCCTTAAAGCAAGAAAAGCAAGGGGGTCACTCGGGTTAATTTTTTCATGCCTTGACCCTTATACCTGGGGACCCTTTTACTCATTCAAAGTTAAGCTTAATGCAATGAATGTAATAATTACCTGCAGAGAAGATGCAGACGTCATTAAAGCTTCACATTCATCAAGCAGGGTTTTTTCTTGTGCTGCTACAGTCACAAGTTCGGAAACCAGCCAATTTGATTCTTCCAACTGTAACAAGTAAAAATGGTTATTAACAAGCATCAATGAAATGTCACCATACTGCACATATTCTTGCATAAGTCCTGCTTCTAACAGTTTTTACCTTTGGAAAAGGTGTAAAACAAAATGAGGACTCATGCACAAATATATACAGGTTCTTTGAAATTTCATTCAGTTTAAAATTTAAAATAAGGTAAATCCTCACTCTTGATAGTGTAGACTGTAAGGAGGATCCCATTGTGTGCATTACTTGCATGGCTGAGTAAACAGCTGACTTCACACTTTGAATGTCTGCCTGTGGATTAAAAAAAGCAAGTGTTAGATGCATAACAGTATTATAACACAAAGTGATCTAAACAAGTTGGTAGAAAATGGTATACAGTTGCATATCCAGTGACAGGAAGCCGTAGAGTGCTTGCTTGCAGATCTTGAATAGCACCATGTACCGCAAAACTGTGTTCTCTTTCTATCGTAGACCACTGGTTGAGGTAATCAATCTGAGACAGAGACACCGACATAAAGATCATCAAAAACTTATGTCACAATATTATGCAATAAAACAGATGTACTAATTGCATTCGTTTTTTGAATACTATTTAATGATCAGCATCAAATATCCTTGACTAAGTAATATATTTCCTCAGTATTAAACTATAAACAGTTCTTTAATATTCCTCTTATGCATCTACAGTCCGATTGAGTAATATATTTCTGGCTATATGTAATGATAGATAAGAAATGAAGAAAACGCATTACTTGTTGGTTTAAAGCCATGTAGAGCTTTAGCTGCAGTTTCAGCTGACATATCTGCATCCTCTTTGAAGCTACTGAATCTTGGAGTTGCAACATAGTTCCCTGGGCATTAATTAAAGATTTCTGCATACGAAATAAGATATCGTAAATCTTGAGGCTTTTCAAAATGCAATCAATTATACAAAAAAATGTGGTAAGAACAAACCTCAGCAGTCACTTTCTGATAATTTAGCACAGCTTCAGAACTAGCGTTAACAAACCGCCACTGCACCTGTCTGTTATATAGTAACCGTAGATGGTGAGCATCTTCTATACGATTTGCAACATTCTTCCCCTTCTTTATGTCAGCAGTAAATGAAAGAACAGAAATTGGGTTCGAATTGCATAACTGTCTCGAAGGACTAGACGGTCTCATGTGATTAGGACTGACCCCTCTAGAGGGTGCAGAAACCATGGCCCGTGTTCTAGACGGACTCGGCCCTCGTGCAACTCCAGACAACTTATTTAGCGAAGATGATTTACTTGTATCATCAGGCAATGACATTCTTCTAATATTTGGGGTGCTAAATCTTTTAATACTTTCGTCACAAATATCAATACTTTTGTTTAAAACATTAGAACTCGTTCGGCTAGGCCACCGATGCAATCCATCTGACGGTTTAGAATTTTCCAACTGATCAATGGTGTTTTTTCCTTTAAGTGGACTTCTCTTCCGCTCCGGTGTAGCTTTTCTATATGTAGGTGATGAAACAGTCTGTTTATGCGCTACATTCAAAGACGGCTTCAAACTTCGATCATAAACAGGCTGAGGGGGAGGCTTCTCCTTTTTACTGACCGGCATTGAAAATGTATTAGACTGGAATGCAACACTTAAACTACGCATTCTCGAAGGCCATAACGACTCTGGCATTTTATTACCTCCACTAGTCTTTCTTGCAGCCAGTTCAGTGTATACACATGTTTCTTGGACAGGAGTTGAAGGGGATGGTGGCGTTGACGTTTTCTGCGGTGTTGGTTGCCTCCTTCCAGTTGACACAGCTCGTTTTGTAACCGGTACTGATGACGTAACATCTCTTGTGGTGTTTGGGGATGGACAACGTCGTGGTGTAGGTGATTTGTATCGCGAACTGACTTCTCGACTAACAGGCTGTTGAACTCTTCCATTGCTCTTTTCGCTAAACAATCGCGGTTTCCTAGTATCTAATACTTGATTTGATTCATATACCTCCATCCACTCTATTCAAATTCAACCACATTGATGTCCTCTATCAAAATCACCTCACAATTCCACCAAACACTTCAAAAAGAATGATGGGTTGGTCTTACTTCTTACTTTTCTGCTATGCTTCCACTATATCAATAAACACAACATGTTATGATGAATAAAGGAAAAAGTGCTAAAAAAAGTACACATCTTTACAGGCAACTAGATCTATAATGGTATAAAACCTTTTTATAAAACTGAAACAACTAAAGCAAATGAGTATCTTTGAATTTTTATAACACCCCAAAAAAAATGATCATATCATAAAATTTCACCTAACAAAAACTATATTAAAAAAGAATCTTAAGGGTGCATAGGATAAGAAAGACAGTGCTAAAAAACACAGTTAGTGTGTGCTACCTGTGGTCACTTTCACGGATATGCCATGGTCGACAGGACTGAAAGAAAAGGAGTTGCAGAGTAATGGTGGAAATTAACACACCTACAATATAAATATAAACATTTATGAAGAAAACAACCAAATTTATTATTTGTTTGTTTGCATCTTAGTAAGTTGTATTAAAATACTGTATCAGAATCTTGTCTACAAAACATTTTGTAAATTAAATTCAGATATCCACCTTTTGAACATTTACAGTCAATGTTGAACTGTAAATAGTGGTACTATATAAGTGCACTAGATTATGTGAATATGAAGCATGCCATAATGCATATATAATATAATCATGGGATTATGAAAACATCCACGTGCTAAAAAACATCATTGTCCCTCATCTTTGTTAGTTAGTTGAATTTGTTCAACTAATCCTGTATAAAAATATGTAAAAATCTGGTCCACACTCTAAGTAACATCAAAATCTAAATCTACATCTAACTACTTCTAAACCGACTTGTTTTACTTTCAGATCAAGCATCAATGGTGGATTTAATTAATGGTCTTGTATGTTGCTTGTTAAGCTTCATATTGGTACACCAATTAATTATCAATGTACAAACCTTATATAATACTCCACATTCAGAAGTCAAATGCCACATGTAGGAGTACTACTTTTTATATTACTTGTCACGGTTTGTGTTTGAATGTTATACTAGTATCTATTTTATTTAGAATCCTTCCTTATTACTTATGTATCAAGGGAGAGTTTGATATTGCGTTTTCACAACAGATCGATTATGCCTTGTTTTCTAAATATTTTTTAAACTGCAGATTTATTCTTTTCCAAAACCGCATTTTATTTAATGAAACTCAAAGTGCGAAGGCAATAGCCATACTTTCTACCTCAAAACCAAAATCTCAAACACCTTCACAAAATAATTAAATTAAGATAATAATAAAATTCTTACATCATTTGCAAAATATACTAACTAAACGGGGTTTTGCTAAGTATGAAACTTTAAATAATAAAAATCATTCATCGACAACTTTGAAAACACAATAATCACATAACCAGTTTCAATCTATGAGCTCTAGGTATGGTAACAAGAAAATTGTTAAAAGGTGTTGACGCATCAGCTTAATAGTAAGAATAAAACTAACATAACATTCAAAAAAAACTTTTACCCGGAGTGTTAATATCGAAATCAATTGGGAGTTTGGGACCACTATACACATACAAACACAAACACAAACATAATGCATTGTATGTAACAACACGTCTCAAACTCCTTGTAAGTCTAAAGTAATGGGCTATAGTTCACTGTTTTCGTCTTCGAGTGTCGCTTTACCCCATCAACTTTGGCCAACAATCTATACTACTATATAATGCATTTGGGACTATTCTATAATTAGAAAGGCTTAAAATACAGACTTTTTTCTTGCTTATTATGGAAAGATTTTAAAATTAATTAGTTAGGAAGCAAGTTGGTTAGGAAGTTTGTTAGGAAGCGGTTGGTTGTTTAAACTAAAATTATTCGGCTTAACCATCTCTAATATTTTTACTTATAAAGCATGAAGACAACTAAACGTGTAACCAAATAACGCAAAATATAAACACACGGTACCCGCCGCCGCATTGCGCGGGTACCGTTCTAGTTTCAAGAAAAACACTCAAGCCACAACGTACGATAACTTCGAAGTTGTTGAGAAAATAACATTAAAAAAAAACTACCACGCAGGGTGCTCTAGTAACACATTAAAATTTGTTCTATTGATTTAAAAGCTAATAAGAACCGACTAAGAAACCTGAAATTATGTACAGATACAA
>LBNU01011134.1:69748-83349 GCA_014162995.1 Artemisia annua
ATCTTAGTTTAATTTCTCAAACCTCAAGCTAGAAAGCTACAAATATATGTATTTAGTTTAGTAGAATATTGAAAATAATAGGCTAACTGTATTAAACACTTCATAATCATACTTTTACCATACATTTTCATGATTTATTATATTGAATTATATATAGATTTGTATAATTTTACAATGACTATTAATAAAATGACATTATAGTAGGATCTTAAGATCTCTATCTGATCTTATGATCACGATCTTGCAAAGACGAAACGATCATGGGTAAGATCCTGATCTTAAAAACCTTGGTCTTTTAGATGTATTCAAATATATTTTCTTGCTCTGCATTTCATCAAGTTAGATGAATCATATGTATTTTTTGTCATATGCGCGTCAAAGGTGTTGATGGTACCACTTTGCATCGTTTTCACTTCAAAACTACTTTTGAAACTAATTGAGATGCATCTAAATGTATAGATGTATCGAATTCAAGCTGATGCATCTCAAATTTGTGATTAATTATTTTTTATTTTTTTTCATTTTAAGTTTTCTTAATAAAACAAGTTATATCATTTTACTTTTTTATACGTTTGGCAAAAATAGTAATTAGCAGTAGCGATAGACAGTAGCAGTTTGTTTTTATAAAGCATTTGGTAATATAAATGTATGTTTGTAATTATTAAGTGTAAACGCTTGTTGTTTCAAAACGCTCTTTAACATTCACCGCCAAACTTACCTTTAGCTTAATGGCAAGATCTCTGGTTTCTTTCATAGGAGTTTAAAAGTTCAAAATCGCTAGATGTGTAAAGTTGGGGTGGTTAAAAAATGTCTTCGAAATTATCTCGGTAAAAGCCGCGTATATCTACCTTAAAAAAGCTTGCCCTCCCCATATATTGTCTAAATAGGTAATTAATAACGGCGAGGCCAAATCTTACATAATCGTGACGACACTGAGTGCAAACATCTTGAACAACATTTTGAAGTCATATTAGATCGAAGGACGCGAACGAATTTGAGATGTCAAATGTAATGGATTTGATAACGTAATAATATATCATTGGAACTTATTCTTCTACCAGTGATTCAAGTCTTAATTTTTGGCATAAAAGAAATCATATCAACAAAATAAAAATCATTTCTAATTAACCCCAAGTCCCCAACTTTAAAGGTTGTCACTAGCAAAAACATTTTTTCATATGTTAAACCAAGAACCGAACTATTACACTAATACTTTTGCACATGAGGTTTTCGAAATGGAAATGTTTGCCCTACGAGTTATGTTCACTGTTAACCATGACAAAATTTGGTAATTCAAATACTAAAGGTATGTTTGGTTAGGGTATATCGGCGGAATTTCATAGCATTTGCATTTTAAATTTCTCTAAAATATTGTGTTTGGCATATCAAGTGAATGAATTTAAAATTGCATAAATTGGGAAAATAAGGAGAATTAAAATAACTTTAAAAAATGAGGAATTATAATATATTATAATAGGTGAATTTGATGTGACACAAATTGTCTTGCAAATTTTTTGTTTTACCCTTTAAAGTTACTTCTTATTGGGTGCATGTAGTCATTAACTTGGTTAATGTGGAAGTTTAGTGGGCCAACAGTGGTGGGTCGCGCCCTTGGCAGCAGCCCATTGGCTGGCAAACATCTCCCGTTAGACTGTTCATGTATTAGTCATGCTAATTGCTCTGATAATGTACCAACCATGCCAATTTTTTCAAACCCCACAAGGGGCAGTAAGCTGCTACATTGTACAACTCACTCTACGCTAAACATGTGGAGTCAACAGTGATTTGAGGTATGGCTTCCGGTATGTCTCAACTGTTAGGAAGCTTCAAGATATATTGTCCATGTGTGTACATTCTCCACTATACTAATACATAATATTTGCATCATTGAAAAGTTAGTACCGGGAAGAAACAAAAAAGGAAAAAAAAATCTATGTCTTATATAGGTGTGGAATCCTTGATTTTCTTTTTTATTGGCTTTTCTGATGTTTCAATTACATGGACGGTATGTATAAGGCTAGGCAAAGTGGTGACCTATATTGCATCATCATTCCGGCTGCCACCTCAGCTTTCTCTCTCCTCAACCCATATTCACCTCTCTCCCCACAATGGTGACCCATATTGCATCATCATTTTTTTTTAATTCAAACATTTTAAAAAACAAATTTAAAATTCATTAAAAATAAAAAAACATTAAAATTATTACGAGAACAACGTATTAAGAAAAAAAGAAGTAAATACACAAATTCAAATATACACATTTTATTTGTGTATATTTGAGCACTCAATGCAAAAAATAGAGACTAAATAGTAAATGAAAGAAAAATAAATAAATGAACAAAATAAACTTGTGTCTATCTTCTTCTTGGTTTATAAACCCTGCAACTCAAAAACATAACACTACCCAAAAAATACACAAGCTCAAACTTAAATATAGCAACTTAAATACAAATTTAAGTTTACATTGGAATTTTGTGAGAATTTTGCTTCTTTCAATATCGGTCGTGGAGTCGACCGAATGCCAAAAAAAATGCCCGGCGACCGAATTGGATACATCTCCTCACGGTGGAGTCGACCGAATTGCAAATCGGTCACACAATGTTTCGACCGAAACTTTTCAGGCCCTCTGTGGCCAGCGTAAGAGTTGGAATTTTTTTTTTAAGTATATGTTTTACAGTGGAAATTTTAGATTAGGGTTTTCACATAATTGGGGGTTTTCCTGAATTTAGTTGTTTTTTTATAAATTATGTTTTTAGTTTGATTTTGATCTGGTAGGTTAATCTTGGCGTTATGGAGTTGCTTAGTTTGGGATTAGCTTATTTTTGCAGCTTATAGCAGTTGAGATTTTAGATTAGGGTTTTGACATAATTTGGGGGTTTTAGTGAATTTGGGTGTTTTTTAACAAATTATGTTTGGATTTGTTAATTTTCCAGCTTATGAGTTTATTTACTTTGTAAATCTGATAGGGTAGTGGGACAAATGGCCACGGTGATTCTTTGCATCTTGGCGGGGCAGCTATTAAGCTTGCAGCCATGGCCGCTGAATACCGTTTGTGGCAACCACTGTGTTTGGTGGTTTCATCCATGGACCATGTTTGGTCATGGTAGCTACGGTGTTAGATTCAACCTGAATATCAACTTTTCCTTTATACTTTACTTGGTTACTATTTGGAAAATAATCAAGCTGATTCTTCACATTTGGCTTGGCTTATTCACACAAACCTTAAGCTGCTATTCGCTTAATGTGTGTTGTGCCGCGTGACATGTGACTTCGTGTGTTATGAATTGCACCGCTGATAATTTTGGGGCAATGATGACTTTTTCTGCGTAATAAGTTTTCCATGAGCGTGGCTTCACACACTACCGTATCTTGGCGAGGTAACCACAACTGTTATGTGGTTGCAGCCATGGCGGGTGCGTCGAGTCGCCCAAGGAAATACAGACCTGAGCCTCATCTTATATGTCAGCAGCAACAAGTATGGGCTGGTATGTGATGAGTACCAACAGGTTATTTAGTTGTTTATTAATTGAGGCAGTGATGATAGTTAGCTGGATTTTTTTAGGTGACCACAGCTTGGCAGGGCAACTGAGTCAGATTGTCGTTGCAGCCATAGCCGATATCTTGGTGAGCCCTACTATACTGAGGCCTGTACCTTGGCACGACATCCACATTCAGATGGTGGTTGCAGCCATTGTGAGTACTCGCCACTGATTCAGCATTCGCACGTCTGAGCCTCATTTATTCCAATAATGACCCGCATTTATTTAATACCCGAAGTCCCCTTTTTTGCATAACCGCATATTTGTTACTTTTATTTGATTTTCAGTCTCATTCTAAATAATTTATTGAGAACCTCCAATATCTAAAACCTGCTTTCCTGCTACTCTATATAATGTCGCATGTCGGGAAACCCAGGTACATGAATATCTGTTTATATTTTTGGGCCTTGGTTTGTGTTTACTTAGAATTATAAGTTATTGATCTTATTAGATTTTTTTTGTTGTTTGCAGGTCTGCGTCAGCACGTTCGGTCGTTAACTCCTCGCGCCGCTGCCGCCGTTTCTAGGACCGACCAACGCCTCACCTGCACAGGTACCTTAAAGTTGGTTTTGTTTTGTGATTCTTATGGTTTAGGAGATGGAGATGAAGATGAAGATGAGAATGATGATGAGTAAAACCAGGTAAAAAATTACTGTTAGTTTTTTTGGGTATTTTTTTAGTGAGATTATGTATATGCATTTTAATGTTAGTTTTTTGTAAACTGTGTTTTAGATTAGAATTTAACAAGAGCATATTTGGGGTCAACATATATGACCATAAAATTAGTTGTACCATTTAGCTGTATGATTTAGTTGTCATTGTACATGTTTAGGTGTGTGATGGATTAGAATGTTGTTGGTGTTGATTCTTAAGCATGTGGACCTTAAAATTTGTTAATTTGTTACCCGGTGTGAATATTACTGATATGTAACCGTAAGTAAGTGTAACAATAGTTAAAGTTGCTTTAATGCTTTTTCATGATTTTTTATTACAAAAGTGCACTTTTGATACTTAGAAGTAAGAGTAATGATGTGATTACAAAAGTGGCCTGTTCAAGTTTGTGTGTTGAGTAATTCTTCAAAATTGGCCTGTTGAGTAATTTTTTTTTTTGATTGTAAGCATAACATGTGTTTTCTAATATACAGGTTGGTCAAGATGTAGTTGCAAAGTGACACGACCAGTGAAAAGAAAAGGCAATGATATATGTGTTTACGCTTTGGTCAATGATAAAGTTGGGAGGCATGGTTCACCTCCTATTTCAGGAGACGTGCCAAGTTCTTATTATTCTTATCAAATAGAGACGCCTTCAGTAGCAGTGGTTATTCGATGATAGAGACGCCTTCAGTAGCAGCGGTTCTTCCATAATAGAGACAACTGCGATAATGCAGTCCCTTTTCAGGGCAAGCTTCCACGACCATTCTACATATTCAAAGATCTTGAAGCACGATACTTTATTTGAAAATGATGATTGAAGAGAAAAAGAAAGGGGATGTGACTGTCATTCGCGAAGGTGCCTATATGATAGGTTATGAAAATTTGACAGGTTCGTAAGGTCAATCTACTTGAGGTTATAAGGTTTTAAAGTACATAACTTTATAATGCCAAATGATTGACCTTACGAACCTATCAAATTTTTAATAAGCTTATAAGCCCGTTAACAGTAGCTGGAAAGGAACCAGACCAAGATCAAATTTTCAATGAGCTTATAAATCCGTTAAAAGTAGCTGGAAAGGAAGGAGATCAAGAAATTCCCGTTAAAAGTTCTATGGGTTAGTTCTTTTGAATACCTTTTTTTCCTAAGTTTGCATGTATACAATATAGCAATCTGAATGTGCGTCCTAAGTTTGCGTGTATACAATATAGCATTCTGAATGTGGGTCAGGAAACCACAAGGTTTTTAAGATATGCAGCAGCTGGGGGCTGAAATGGGTGTGGGATTGGGGGTTTAAGTAGGTCGTAAAATGGGTGTGTTTGGGTGCTCAAATGGGTTCTGAAGTGAGTGCGTTTGGGGTTTTTAAGCTTATACAGTTTCTGATGTTTGCAGTTTTTAAAAAAGAAGTTGCCGCACAGTCTATTGTATGCTTCAGGGGGTGTGGTTCAGAGGGTGTGGTTCAGGGGGCAATAAAGTTGCACAGGTTTTTGTAGCTTTTACTTATAGTAATAGTTAGGGCGTTGTACAATACCTTACACTCTATACGTGGCTGCCAAATCATGAGTCTATTTTTCTATCGCTTGCAACAAGAACTAGATTAGAAACCATTATTTGGACAATACTTAGGATATACTAGACAAGCTACCATCTGATGTTGCAATTTCGATTATGTTAATTTCTTTTACCGTTATTTTTGAAAAATCTATATATGTTGCCCTATAAAGCTGTGGATATTCGTCATAGTTGAAAAGGATTGCTTTGTTAAGGAAGGCATATCGAGAACCTAGAGGATTGGTTAAGCTTCAAACAATATTTTTTATATGTATATCTGTAGGTTATGAGTATGAAGAACCTAGACTGATTTGATGACACACAAATTAAATTCCCTGAAAGATAGCCATATTCGGATTTGCTATGACATCTACTAATGTAAAAAAAAATCACTCACCGCAGCATCGCGCGGGCTATTTTGCTCGTTTCAATTTACTTGGAACAACTTTTTTCATAAATGATCAAAAAATTAGACCAAAAAACTATCTTTACTTTTCTTTTATTAGTTGTTTTTGCTTCTACCTTTTTTTCTGTTTTTTTTTACTCTAAGTAAACCCGTCACTTACTAAAAAATAACAAACATAAGGATTTTCTATTAGCTATCCCCATAGACGGGCTAGGTCAAGTATCGCCTTATGATTCCATTATTTCCGGTTGATGAGATATGCCCTGTTTGTCGCAAGGCATGTTTGGATTCTTTTGGGGAACATGCGGTTCATTGTAAAGAGCTCCAGGGCTTCAAGTACAAACATGATTTTGTTAGAGACGTCCTTTTTGATGTATGTAGGCGTGCCGGGATCTCCGCCAAGAAAGAAGCGCCTGTGAACTTTTTGACAGACCGGCTGACATTTTGATTTTTGGATGGGTTGGAGGGAAACATGCTTGTGTGGATCTGACCGGGGTTTCTCCTCTCGTGGGGTAGAGTAGTCGGGGTTTTACAGCTGGGCATGCCGCTTTGAAAGCCGCCTCGTGCACAGTGACAAAACACTAGAAAGCATGCATTGAAAATCAACACGTGTTTATTCCTTTCGCGTTTGATACATTTGGTTTCCTTGCACCTGAGGCGGTGGAACTACTCAACAGAGTCTAACGAGTTATGAACACTAATGTTATGACACATAGATCCACGGATGTAGTTTTCAAAAGAGTTAGCTTTGCAATCCAAAAAGGGCTAGCGGCGCAGCTTGTTGCTCGTTTGCCTTCAACCACTATGTAAATTCTATTTTGATGAAATTAAAAGTACATGATTTTGTTTAAAAAACATAAGGACAAAGTTCAAAATACTATGAATTAATGTCAACCAAATATGTGAAGGTATTTTAAAGAACACTGATAGACTCACAAAAAGACTTCCACAAACACATCAATAAAATGACATGACATTATTTGATTGGTTAATAAGAAAGAATAAAGAGAACTTATAGCTAAAATACACCAATCAAATAATGTCATGTCATTTTGTAGACTAGACGAGTACCCGTGCATAGCAACGGGATTTTATAGCAACAGATAGTTTATTGATAAAAAAAAAGTTTATAGGTTATAAACGAAAAATAATAAAAGTTTGAAGATTTCGGAATTAAACATAATATTTTGAAACTCTGATCGACCCGGGTGGTTCAACCGGTTGAACCGTTCCGGTCGAAAAATGGGTCGATTTAAACCGGGTCAACTTGCTAGGTTGGGTCGAAAACGGGTCAAATTAAACCGGGTCAACCCGCCGGGTTTGAAGCGTCCCGGGTCAACCCGGTTTGTGATTTGTATTAATAGTTTCCTTTTGAAATATATGTTTTCAACATTTCCTTTTTTAGTTTCAACTTTTCACTTTTCAGTTTTTCCTTCGGATACCCTGTGACGATTAACCGGAGAATTAGATCTCGATGAGGCCTGATTCATCAGTTTGTATCGGTTTCAACGGATCCTCTCTGGTTCGTTTTCGGATGGTTTTTATTGGTTAGCTGAACCGGTGGCGACACCGGTTCCCGGTTGAACCCGTTGGTCCCGTCCAGTTTTCAAAACTATATGTACCATCAACTTGTTAGGTTGTATGAAGCTTTGTGTTTTATTAATTTGTATAATGTGTATAATAACATGTACTTTTCATTTTAGGGTGTTTAAAAATAACATTAATTAGTGTGTTTAATTATTTCATATGGATTATATTGTAGCTTATTTAAAGTGTACATTATGAAAATTTTATTGTACTTTGTGGTGTTTTAATTGGTTGTATTTAATTTGGTAAATATGTTTTTAATTGGTTATACAATGTGAATAAATCATTGTACTTTTAAGTAATTAGGTGTTTTAATAAGAGTATTAATTACATTATTTTTCTTTGTCATATGACTATGTGTTGAAAACTCAACTTTTCACTTCGATTGTTTTACCTTTATAAGTAGTATACATATGTTTTGTGAGAGTTTTTTTTTATAAGTATATCATTGCTCTCTTTGAAATTCAGAAACTATAAATTCTCAAGAGCTAAATTTTACAAAATTTAAAATTTCAAAATTTTAAATTCACGAAAGAAACGACAACGAACGATATTTACGCTTAGTTGTGACCAAGAAATCGTAATAATAAAATAGGACTACGAGCAGGGACGGAACTTGGACACTCGTGGTGGGGGGGCCAATTTGAAAAGTATTTATTTTAAGGGGGGAGGGGCGATATACACTACGATGAAATTTTTGTATTAAAAATGACTAAATTCATATATAAAAGGGTATAAAATATACATAGGGTTAAAAATTTTGGGGGAGCCGCAGCCCCTCTCGGTCCCTTCTAAGTTCCTTCCATGACTACGAGGGCCAACCACAACTACTTTTGGTGATGATCAAAATGTGGTTTAGGTCTATTTTCTATTGCTGTCTTTGCCACATGGGGCTCAAGATTTGTACCTTTCATCCGGGTTTGAAGCATCACTTTCTACATAAACGGAGTATATTTTTATTTTAAAATTTATCCAAATTATACATAACAATCATTATTTTATGTGCATTGAAACTTGTACAAGCCATATATATGCGATTATTTATTTTTAGAGTCACATATATGAAATTTTGTTATTTGTGTTTAAGAAATTTATTCAAATCATAGAAAGGTTGAAAACTATAGTATTACGCAACTAAATAAGTTCATGCCTCATAGGAAACCTAAGTATTTGTTAGCAATATTTTAAAAACCTGTTTTATAATCGGTCTAGTCATGCTTTTGGTTCACAGTTCAACCAGTTTGACCGGTAATTCAATGCTTTTTTCTCAAAGCCGGCTTCAGATTGAACAAGGCGGATCAACTCGGATTTCAAAATATCGTTGGTTATGCATTTGTCATCATACGTTGGTATGTTCCTTTTTGGTTTAAGTATGTTTCAAAGTTCAAACAAGAAATAGTAACGGTCAATATTCTTATACCATCACAAAAGTTTTTACCCTATTCGGCTATTCATATACTGTAACACAAACAACACACATAGAATCTGACCTTGGGTTAAAAACTTAAAATTATATATGGGCGGCACCTTTATTTTGAAAATGTTAACAACAAATTTGTATAAATCTATAGATTGTGATCTTGCGTTGACCTTCAATTATTGTGTTGTTTGCGAAGGAAGAAATGACTTTTAATAATAATTAATGAGTCAGTTTGTAAAAGCTTTAGTCATGCCTTGTGATACCGTGCTTCACATTGGTTTGTCTAGTTTATTGGGCCCGATCTCAATATTTTACTATGTGTTTGAATTTGATTAAAAATTAGAGTATGATAGCATCATCAAGATTCGGGTCATCACATTTGTTAATTTGTTTATTTTCCCTTTAATACAGAAAACTGAATTTTGATCCTTAATTTGGGTTTAACAGTGGAACAAAGTTATTATTATAATTATAATGATAACTATATACAATCATGAACAATGTTTGTGAGTATAGTAACAAAAATAATATTATTAAATTGCTAAACAAATTTTATAATAATATATGTTGTTATGTGATGAGGCATAAGAATAAAAAGTTTATAAACACCCTTTAAATAAGTTATTTTAGTAAGGTTATTGAATTATCTTAGTTATAACCCTTCAATTATTTGCTAATGTCAAAATATTTACAAGTATTATCTTTATTTTAATCTACGCATAAATGAATTGAAATATTACTATGTAAAACGTATATACTACGTAGTTACGTAGATTTCTGAAATACAATCAAAATGCGTCTAATATTACAATAATTTGGATAAATGTATGATTTTATAAAACACATAACGATATAAAAGTTGTAGAATTCTTGAATTTTCTTAGTTTCAAGTCTTGAATTATTTACTAATGATAATACTATTACAAGTATTATGTTAATTTAATTTATGCATTAATAGAATAAAATATTTACTAAGAATATACCGTAAAAAACGTTTTCAAAATACTATTAAATGAGTCTAATAGTATAATTTTTTTTATATATTCATGCTTTTATAAAATGCATAACGGTATATGAAATGTAAATTTTTTGGATAGTTTTATGAAACTTTTAAAATCCTTGTAACTATTTACTCTCGGATAGAGGTGAAATTGTCTATGTTATATCTCCTTTGCACATAACTCGCTTCAGCAGAATTAAGTATTAGCCACCACAGTGTATACTACAATGACATTTATAAAATTAGATGTCACGTAAAATAGTAGTAGATACGTTTCATTTTATTTTATTTAAAGCATTTGGTCTTTAGCGTGACAATGGAAGTTTTCCCATAATCACAAGCAAGTACTATAGATTAGTTGACCATCCACAAATTATGGGGTTTGCCTAATTGGGTCCCAAAGTGTTCCTAAATATTAATGGGGTCTAAAAGGCACTTTACATGTCTACTTTCATTTAAGAACATGTCTTGATCTTTTGCCTTTTTTTTAGCTTGCTTGCAAGGCTGTATGTTATAGCCCACCACCATCATCATCCCAGATTCTACTTATTACGGACGTTGGTTAGTTTAGTTGTCGTTGTTACCGGGTAAAAGTTATAAATACCAACGTAGCTTTTATAGACAAGTCATTACTCATTAGTCATTAGGCTAGTCACAGTGGTGATCACGGACGACCATGCCACATCAGCTTTCTCTCTTCGACGACCTGACGACGACTAAGTTGCCACAGTAGCGATCAAGTTATTTTATTTATTTATTTTTTTATTATTATTTTTTTATTGCAAACAGTAACAATTTTTAGGAAGTTTGTGTGTATTAAAGTCGGTCGCTACAACGAACTAGTTCCTCAATTTTTTGATCGACACCGACAGACGACCGACGTCGACCAAGAAGGTCGACCGACCCACTGTGGTAAGCCTTAGAGATAACGTACTTTTTATTGTCGTTGTACACATAACTTATTCTTAGATTATTCGTTACTAGACGAGTACCTATGCTTAGCAACGAGATTTATAGTTGCACTTATAGTGATATTTTGGTTAAGTGTTTTATGTAACGTTTTTTTGTAACTATAGTTGTTTGCCGTTAGAAAATTCCGTTGCTATGCATGGGTACTCGTCTAGTATATATAATTGACAAACCAAAGTATCAAATATNAAAATTATATATGGGCGGCACCTTTATTTTGAAAATGTTAACAACAAATTTGTATAAATCTATAGATTGTGATCTTGCGTTGACCTTCAATTATTGTGTTGTTTGCGAAGGAAGAAATGACTTTTAATAATAATTAATGAGTCAGTTTGTAAAAGCTTTAGTCATGCCTTGTGATACCGTGCTTCACATTGGTTTGTCTAGTTTATTGGGCCCGATCTCAATATTTTACTATGTGTTTGAATTTGATTAAAAATTAGAGTATGATAGCATCATCAAGATTCGGGTCATCACATTTGTTAATTTGTTTATTTTCCCTTTAATACAGAAAACTGAATTTTGATCCTTAATTTGGGTTTAACAGTGGAACAAAGTTATTATTATAATTATAATGATAACTATATACAATCATGAACAATGTTTGTGAGTATAGTAACAAAAATAATATTATTAAATTGCTAAACAAATTTTATAATAATATATGTTGTTATGTGATGAGGCATAAGAATAAAAAGTTTATAAACACCCTTTAAATAAGTTATTTTAGTAAGGTTATTGAATTATCTTAGTTATAACCCTTCAATTATTTGCTAATGTCAAAATATTTACAAGTATTATCTTTATTTTAATCTACGCATAAATGAATTGAAATATTACTATGTAAAACGTATATACTACGTAGTTACGTAGATTTCTGAAATACAATCAAAATGCGTCTAATATTACAATAATTTGGATAAATGTATGATTTTATAAAACACATAACGATATAAAAGTTGTAGAATTCTTGAATTTTCTTAGTTTCAAGTCTTGAATTATTTACTAATGATAATACTATTACAAGTATTATGTTAATTTAATTTATGCATTAATAGAATAAAATATTTACTAAGAATATACCGTAAAAAACGTTTTCAAAATACTATTAAATGAGTCTAATAGTATAATTTTTTTTATATATTCATGCTTTTATAAAATGCATAACGGTATATGAAATGTAAATTTTTTGGATAGTTTTATGAAACTTTTAAAATCCTTGTAACTATTTACTCTCGGATAGAGGTGAAATTGTCTATGTTATATCTCCTTTGCACATAACTCGCTTCAGCAGAATTAAGTATTAGCCACCACAGTGTATACTACAATGACATTTATAAAATTAGATGTCACGTAAAATAGTAGTAGATACGTTTCATTTTATTTTATTTAAAGCATTTGGTCTTTAGCGTGACAATGGAAGTTTTCCCATAATCACAAGCAAGTACTATAGATTAGTTGACCATCCACAAATTATGGGGTTTGCCTAATTGGGTCCCAAAGTGTTCCTAAATATTAATGGGGTCTAAAAGGCACTTTACATGTCTACTTTCATTTAAGAACATGTCTTGATCTTTTGCCTTTTTTTTAGCTTGCTTGCAAGGCTGTATGTTATAGCCCACCACCATCATCATCCCAGATTCTACTTATTACGGACGTTGGTTAGTTTAGTTGTCGTTGTTACCGGGTAAAAGTTATAAATACCAACGTAGCTTTTATAGACAAGTCATTACTCATTAGTCATTAGGCTAGTCACAGTGGTGATCACGGACGACCATGCCACATCAGCTTTCTCTCTTCGACGACCTGACGACGACTAAGTTGCCACAGTAGCGATCAAGTTATTTTATTTATTTATTTTTTTATTATTATTTTTTTATTGCAAACAGTAACAATTTTTAGGAAGTTTGTGTGTATTAAAGTCGGTCGCTACAACGAACTAGTTCCTCAATTTTTTGATCGACACCGACAGACGACCGACGTCGACCAAGAAGGTCGACCGACCCACTGTGGTAAGCCTTAGAGATAACGTACTTTTTATTGTCGTTGTACACATAACTTATTCTTAGATTATTCGTTACTAGACGAGTACCTATGCTTAGCAACGAGATTTATAGTTGCACTTATAGTGATATTTTGGTTAAGTGTTTTATGTAACGTTTTTTTGTAACTATAGTTGTTTGCCGTTAGAAAATTCCGTTGCTATGCATGGGTACTCGTCTAGTATATATAATTGACAAACCAAAGTATCAAATATGTTTTTATATAGTTGACAAATCAAAGTATCAAATATGTATTTAATATATTATTTAAATTGACAAATCAAAGTATCAAATATGTTTTTATATAGCTGACAAACCAAATATTCAAACGTGTATGTGAAGTTTTCATTTTGTGCTTTCTAATTTCCAAATGCATAGAGTTGACAAACGTGTGTGTGTTAAGCTCCATTTAAGTTTCCATTTTAAAAACCG
>LBNU01011134.1:86267-103908 GCA_014162995.1 Artemisia annua
CATTGAAATTTCATTATTCTAAAACTGTCCATTGTTGGTTAATAATATGGGAATATTATTAAGGGAAGACAATTAAGGTATTCAATGAATTGGATATTGGACTTATCCCAAACTAAATGATTTTACTTATCTAAGTAAATCATAATTAGTTATCCTCGGACTTGAGATGCCAGATAAGTGTCATGAATGTAGTGCATTTTTGTGGAGCAATCTACCGCTATCCGTAACTGGTAGTTATAAGGGTTGTTTTTAGAAGTGTTGCAAAGTTCATGGGTTAGTCTTGTAGTCAAGATAGAATTTGTTCCTTCAAATTTGTTTTGAAGTTTAATACTATGGGCCACTCGTAGGATTGACAAAATGTTTGTGTGGCCACACCCAAAGTCTATCTGGAATACGTTCAGATGTTTTGGTAATTTTGTTCAATCATTTATAAACGAGAAACTGAATATTAATAAAGATTTATTTCTTTATTAATCAGAGTATTAGAAACAAAAGGATAATAATAACGATGAATCGTTAAGGGTTTTCCAGAAAACTCAGCTCGGTTTGAACTAGGGGTATTGGAGTGTTGCAAGACGCCGACCAATATCATTTTATTATTAATATATATAACCAAGTGGGAGCTGTTGGAAATATGGTTATAGAATTAATACGTAAATGTCTAGAATCGAACACGAGACCTCGGGATTGCACACATTGCAAATGAGTATTAAGGAAAAAACCCGTGTCTTCAAAGGAAAAGTCTCAAGTATAAATAAAACCGTTCAAGATATTCAATTAAAGAGCTATGAATGGATTACGAGAAGATCGAAAAAGAAATTTGAGATGGATTGGCAACAATGGCTTTTTAATCCTATAAAATGTGGTTTAGACACCAATTGAGTGGGTATGTAGTCTCTGTGGTCTGCTGCAGCGAGTTCCGGGTGCAGTACCTGTGTTTGGTTTAGGTTCGGATACAGTGGGTTCTTTTGTTTCTGTCACATGGATATGTTTCAGATGGGTATTGGGGTCTGCAGTTTGAAGTTGTCTTCTCAGTTGGGTCAACCTTCTATTTGCAGTGCATATTTCACTCTCTGCTGCAACATCTTTGGGTCCAACAGTGCATTATTGTGTTTCTTTAATTCTAGGCTGCAACATCTATGGGTTAGTTTTGGCATCTTTTTTGTCATGGGCCAGCTCAGTGGTGTTGCTGTTCTTTTCATTTCATTTGGTGCTTTTGATCTAATATAGGTAATGTCTCATAATAGTGGTGTTTGGCTTAGATTAGTTTTGCTAATCATAGTTTATTGTTTTCTTTTCTTTGGGTCCACTATGATAAGCATCTTGTTAATATAGTGGATGCCTTCGTTTGTATTTGCTTTGCTCGTTTTGAAATATATTGCCCTTCAAAAAAAAAAATTATTCTAATTTCTCCAATTTCCCAATCAAAAGGGATGAAAATGGAACTCTAAAATTTACACTATCAATTCTTCACCAATTCTCCACAATTCTCCATCTTTTAATTTCTCTAAGCTACCAAACAATGGAATTTGATTCATTTCCATTTCTTTTATGCCATTTCTCTATACCAAACACATATGTATAGGGGGGACGACATTTACATAGATAACCATATCACTTCATTTTTACATAGCACAAATGGTCGTACTTGCTAAATGGAAGAAACACACAAAAGTATACCAATATAAGCTATTTACTAAATTTGTAAAATCACAACATTCGTAATCCTACCTCAGTTCACCTGATGCCTCAAACTTTTAATAACCATTGTGAAATAAATAGTTCGCATTTTTTATTTTATTTTATTTTTTTGCCCTTAAAAAAAAAAAAATAGTTCGCATTTTTATATAACGCAATTGGGCTATAAGTCCGAACTTGAATTTAAGAATAGCCCATCTGCTTAAATTCACTTGGTTCAATTTAACAATCCGCAACACACAATTATCATCCAACACAACAACATCAACCGATGGGGCAATACGTTTTTTTGTTTTTTTAAAAGAAAATCATTAACGAGCTTTATTATGCCAGTGGAAAAGTCTTTTCTCCTCAATTACTTGCTGTGTCTCGATTTATTTAAGGAATGACTTGACCTAAAACTACTCACACAATCTTAATATCCTTACAATAAAAGTACACAAAGGTTTTACAATCGTTTTTTAACATCATAGTACATTTACTTATGATAGGTAGAAATACTGGTAAGATAATTTGAAAAACAAATAATCAGCAGCTAATTTACACTGTCGATGCTGCGAAGGTATGTTGCTGTTTGGATAGCTTGTTTTTATAAGCTCGTTTACATTATTTTATTTGTTTATTTTCATCTTTTACAACTAGTTAAACCTTTGTTTTTCCTTCGTATTTTCACTATGTTATAAATACATATTTGCAAGTTCATTCACTTTGTGTGTTTTACTTTTTATATGAGTTCAGAAACAAAGTTTTTGAGTTTTGTACACAAAATAACCAATTTAAACGTGATCTTTATTCTCTTTATGTTAAGTCGTACAATATTTCCTTTGAAATGTCGTTCTAAAAAAAAAAGTTTTGCTAATGACAACCCTAAAGGCTGTGGTTAAAAAAAATACAATTTTTATTACTTACATGATTACAAATTTACGAAGGTTGTAATAAAAATCCACTAATTAAAAACCCAAAAAAAATATATATTGTAAAGCCTCCCATTTTGTAACTTGTTCAACTCGAGTCCTCCTCTGGCCGCCATGAAGGTCCGTTACCTTTCTCAAATCCTAGTTACGTCAATCTAATAATGATTCTGTTTTTTATGTATCTTTTATTATAGTCATATAGTTATACCAGGTTTAAATTAATTAAGAAATGACAACAATGTCATGACATTTGTTTCAAAAAAGCGTTTTATGGGTTTAAAAGTTTAGGGAAAAATGTCTAAAAATACATTCAACTTGCCACTTATTACTATTGTATGTTATGAACTTTTTTTTTTCCTATTGTATGCACAAACTTTCTTAATCACCCTATTGTAACAATATTACGGGTTTTTGATGAGGTGGCAATACTTAATCACACTAATTACGGTGTAATTAATAGAATAAAAACCCGTAATATTGTTACAATAGGGTGATTAAGAAAGTTTGTGCATACAATAGGAAAAAAAAAAGTTCATAGCATACAATAGTAATAAGTGGCAAGTTGAATGTATTTTTAGACATTTTTCCCAAAAGTTTACTTTCATGATTTGAACTAAGATTAGCGTTTTATGAAGAGTGCTGCAATGTTTTCTTGTTTTGTATATTATGATTGTGTTGAGCAGTGAATTAAGAAATGATGTGTCAAGTCTAAGTGTTACTAGTCTTTAAAATGAATGTACTAATGTAGATCCAGTTTATGAGTATATGTTTAAACATGACCCGTGTGGTTACTCCCGTTTAGACCATCGTAGTGGTCAATGCTTCCATTGCCGCACCGGTGCTGTCTCCTTCACGTAACATCACCACTCCTTACCACTCTTTCATTTTTTACAAAAAAAGAAAGAAAGATTATTTTTGTTTTGCTCGTGCACACAACCACGAGCCTCATGACCACGCGAGGGAAGCATTGGTGATTCTGTTCCATCATTACGTATGCTCTTAGGTTAATGTATAGGATTCCGGTCTTAAGAAAAAATGTGTGTAATGAGGCTTCTAACTTGTATGTAAAGGTGTATGCATAATTGCATCTATTTTCAAGGATAACACTTAGATGTTGTTGATTTTTGTTTGATTTAAGAGCTGTGGATGTTAGTTTGGAGTTTCGTTTTTCACTATTAGTTTTATTCGGAACACGTAAGTTGATAGCACTTTGCCGGGTTAATTAGTATGATGTCGTCGTTGAAAGCTATTAAGCTGCTTTATTTTCATTAGAGTTGTGTTGGTAACGGGTAGGTTTTGATGTCCTAATTCTTGGCAGGATAAGCAAGTTTTATTCTGCTGTAAATATGGACATAAATTGATACATAGGGTGAAAAAGTGGGCATTCTGGAAGAATCTGGTGTTCATAAAAAACCTATTAATATTCCTTTATTGTTGATGATTTGACTTAATTTTTTAATCGTACACAACTCCATGTTTCTTTTAAAATAAACTGTAACATATACTTTTGCTTCAAAGAATTGCTGTGTGATGCTTTTGTTGATACTCACTTGCCTATAGTTCAATATAAATAATTAATATCCCAAATTGTTCCTTGTTTGCATTCTATTTCTTAATTCAGGTTGTACCATATTATAGACTGGTGACTATGGATTTGAGCTCCATGAGCATGTTTGTACACTAGAGACCTGCTGTTGGAACTCAAAGAGGTAATACTTTAAATATGTCATTTGAGGTTGCAAATTTGCTGTTGAATATAGGATCTTGGTCAACTGTTTTCTATATGATGTTTGTTGGAGAATATTTCACTTAATTTTTTCAAGTAGGATGGCTCATTAGTGTTTGTCATTTATTTAATTTGCACAATGTGGTTTGTGTATGGCCCTTTCTCCTCCCCTTTATATTTTTGATCCCTTATTTTTAGTTAGAAGTGCATTTGGACCCAACTTAACCAGACCTTGGCCCGGTCCTAAACTTTGAAAAAGGTGGAAATACATAAACAATTCAAGCCCGAGATAGGTCTGAGGCCCGCTCTTTTTTAGGCTTGAAAGTTACTAAACAATATTGAGGGTTTCTGGAATGAGCTGGTCTTAAGCCTGATCATTTGCAAAGCTTGGTTTTGGCCGTGTCTTACCTATAAATGGCTAGCTTATGCTTTTTATTCACTTTTTTATTGAATTTTCAAACATAAAAATATGATGCCTAATAGAGATAACAAAAGTCGATGTTTTAGTATATAGAGTATAGATTGGTCGATTATTTTCCACTAGTTCTCTCTTATATCTTGGTTTTCGATTGATGCAATTTATACATACATTTATTAAATCGAAGTGTCAATCACACTCAACTATACCTCATTTACTTGGAATACATACTTTGTAAGGTGGTTTGTGTTTAGAATACAAATAACTTCCATCATTGTTATTGTTTTGCTCATCAATCACCTGTTTATGTTATAACACTAAATTTCAAAATTGTCCATCCCCTCTATTCAGTTCAATGATGGTAGGTTCGTTTGGGATCGATCCGGTACGATGTACCTAATAATAGATATATTGCTAATGTGTTATGAAAAATCCGACACCTTATAATATAAAATAGGTTAATAGTTAATAAATCCTCATAACCAACATAATTAAAGTTCAAAATACATAATATAAGACACAAGTAAATTAATACGTCTAGTTGAGCTTTCCAAGTTTGAGCTCATCGGATTAAAAGTCCCACTTTTGTGCGGGTCCATGTTTGTAACTCTTCGAAAAGCTTGGTATTAGCTGGACGTATGAGTTCTCTAGTTTCTTCTGGTCGAAGAGCTATTGGTTGGTTGCGATAGTACTTTTTATGGCCTCCAATGTTAATTCTAATCGAGTAGTTTTTTAACCATAACTCAACTATTGATCGATGGATTCTATCTTTATCTATTTGAGCTCCAGACAACGCATAAAGCCCCTTCTGTCATGTCAACCGTAGCAAATTGTTCTCTTACCAACCGTTCTTTTTCACCATTTGCCGCTATTTTTTGAAACACTTTCTTCTCATTAAGTATAACTTCTTTATGAAAAATTCGGTGATTTTTAATTCCATAGCGTGTTAGATTCTCACGCTAATGTGTATTATTAAAATGAGGATTTAATATAAACTTCAAACAATGAAGAGGAATGGACATCTTTTCCTATCCAACGAATACAATTTTCTTAGCATCTGGAAAATAACAACCATACGGATTTCAGTCATCATATCCTTTGTTTAACCTAACTTATTATCCATTATTCATAAATTTCTCCGATCTTAGGACCTTCGCTGTCACGAAACTTTATTAAAAAAAATATAGGTTTCATTATTGTAAGAACAAGCTCCACATCATCCCAAAATTTGTCACTCTTTATTGTATTAACAATACTTTGGCGAAGAATCTTGTGTTTTCATCACCTTGTTTTACCCATTCCCTTCATGAGTTTAGTACAATTGTTGTTGCTGAAGCCTCTTTACAATAGGTTAAGATATCTAACAAAATGTAGCAAAGCGGGTTTTCGCTACTTTTAATCACTCCAATTTAGAATTATATTGCTAATGCATGAGTGTGATTTAGAAAATATATTTTTTCCATTCATGTAGTTTCTTGTCGACCAATTTAACTCTTTTGCAAGGTCTTCAAACATTAAATTTAGTATGCGTACACAACAAGTTTAGCATATTTTTTGGTCACCTTGTTCTGTTCACTCGCTAATTTAGTTTTAAAGACCTTAGAAAAAGGTTAATCTGGTCGACAAAAGCCTACAAGAATGGAAAAAAGATAGTTTACAAAGTTTTCATAATCACACTCACTCAATAGTTATATAGAGAGAAAACACTTAAGTTAGAGTTAGTAGCCAAGACCACCATGTCGGATGTAGGGAGGCTTTAGCAAAACTAGTTGTCCATAATTCATGGAGGGAATGGGTAAAACATGGTGATGAAAACACTTGCATTGTTGGAGAAAGTGTTGTTGGAACAATTAAGAATGACAAATCTTAATATGATGTGGAATGTATCTTTGCGATAACAAAACCTGTATTTTTATTAATAAACTTTTGTGATGGCAACGGTCCTAAAATGGAATAAATTTATTAAAAAATGGATATTTGTTAGGGTGAAATAAAGGATGTGATGGCTGAAATTCGTATAGTTTTTATTATCCCGACGTTAAGAAAATTGTGTTGGCTAGATCGGAATTTATGACCATTCCTCTTCATTGTTTATGGTTTGCATTTTCTCCTTGTTTTTATGATACACGTTATCTTGAGCATCAAGTGGTATTGCAACAACATCAAATCTAGATAAAGAAGTTGTAGACTTGTAGGTGATTTGATGAAATGTTCCAAAAAATGGTTGTTAGGAGAACAATTTGCTACGTTTCACATGTAGAAGGGGCTTTATGCAGTGGAGCTCTAATGGATGCCATCGAATCGAGCTTGAGTTATTGCTAAAAAACTTCTGAATTAGCAAAGGTGGCAAAAACAGTACTATCATGACTCGAGCTTGAGTTATTTCAATAAAATCATAAAATGGTGCAAAATGTTAGTCCTATTTAACTGTGAAAAATGTTTGCAAGAGTTCAACATTCTTCACAAGTGAGTAAGAATGTAAGATCTAAACACACAGAAAAACCACAAAACAAATTCTCATACACATGGTAGTTAAAGGCGAAAGTGACCTCAAGGCGATGTGCCTTCCCTAAGGCGAGAGGCAACAAAAAGCGACCGCCCGAGTGAACTTTTTATTCTTTGTGTATATAGTATCTAACATGAAAAAAATGATTAAATAAAAACATTATCATCTTTAATCTTCATTTTTAATAGAAAAAGACCAAAAAAGAGAAGTTTATTCAAATACTTAAAGCCTTAAAGTCTACTATTCTTATTTAGAATAAATGAATAATCACCTAATCGTTTCCAAGATCCACTATATCATCTTCATCTACAAGATCCTTCTTGGATTCATCTTGGAGTGTCCTACTTGTAGATGACGATGCATTTCTTCTTATATAATGCCTCGGCTCGTTTACACCACTTGACGCTAACTAGTATTTATAATATTATATTAAAGGGTTAGTATTGTATTTATTTAACATAAATTAGAGGATTAGGGCTGACTGCTATACTTTATTAGTTAAAAAAACTTTAAAACTAGCGGCTATAGCATAAAGGCGAGCGCCTCTCGACTCTCAACGCTTTTTGTCACCCGAGCAAAACGCTTTGCTTTTTTGGAATCAAGGCGCTTCATTGCTAAACGCCTTGCTTAAGCGCTCGCTTTTGACTACCTTGCTCACACACAACAATTAATGATAAGCATCCACAAGGTAGTCAAAAGCGAGGCGTTCTGCACTAAAGCGCCTTGATTACAAAAAGGCGAGGCGTTTTTCTCGGACAACAAAGAGCGTTGAAAGGAGATCGAGAGGCACTCACCTTTTTGTTATAACGTCTGGTTTTTAAGTTTTTCACTAATTAAGTTTCGAGCCGGGCATTGATTAATAACAATACTAACTCTTTAAATATAATATTATAATTACTTGGGGTAATGTAGCTACTGCATGTGATGTAAACAAGCCGAGCCATTATACAAGAAGAAATGCATCGTCATCTACAAGTAGGGCACTCCAAGATGAATTCGAGAAGGATATTGAAGTTGAAGATGAAGATGATATAGTGGATCTTGGAAATGATGGGGAAATGAGGACTTGGACGATTTTTCTGAATAAGAATAGTAAACTTTTAAGGCTTTTATTTGAGTAAACTTCTCCCCTTTGGTCTTTTTCTATTAGAATTAAGATTTTAACTAATGTTTTTATTTAATCATTTTTTTCATGTTAGACACTATCATATGCACAAAGGGTAAAAAGTTCACTCAGGCGCTCGCTTTTTGTCATCTCTCGCCTTAGTCCCTATGGAAGGCACATCACCTTGTGGTCACATTCGCCTTTAACTACCTTGATCTCCATGTTGCATTTGCAAATACTTGTTTATGAAATTGAACCACAAATTGTTATTTCTAAGAGGGAGATAAAACTGCTTATCTGATTTTTTTTTTTTTTTTTTTTTCAAATTAAATTTAGCACGTTGGTACCTGCTTATGTTATAAGAAGATATACAGTAAATTAGCAATACCAGATACCTCCTAATTTCTAAGCAATTCAACTCGTAATCTTGCTGAGTGTGTGATCGAGCCAGTTGCCATTTCAGATACAGTTTCTTTAATATTAAAAGCTTGTTAACATATTCAAAGGAGTAGGATGTTGTCATATTTTGAAATATTAGTGTTAGTTAACATATGCAAAGTAGTAGGATTTTATGTTGTCTCGGCTTTCAAGATATCTGTGAATGTCGACTGTAACTCGTGCAAAACTAATTCTGACATTGAAGTGTTTGTCTATTGATAAGATTCCATTTGGCATTCCCTTACATGGGTTCTTATTTTTCATAAGAGTAGCCCTCCTACTCTCACTGGAGCCGATTAAGGCTAACTGTCAGAAAACGATAAACAGTGACAGGATTATACTAATGCTTAGAGTCAACAAATGGGCGGATTGGGCGACAGGTCAAAACGGTTCCGTTTTACTTGGTTTGGGTTAAAATGATTTGTTAAAAACTTGTTAAATCGACCTGGCCAGTCCACCCTAATCATTAGGATTTTAATTAACTCGGTCGATCTTTAAAGTTTAGAACTTGCTAAAGTGTTCTCTTCTTCCTGTACACTCTGATAGCAGTCAGCCAGTCACCATCTGTTTAAACCAGTTATTTACCTCCATTCTTTCTCTTGCGAGCTCCATTTTAAACGAGAAAATCTGAAAATACTTTTTGGGTTATGACCGGGCAATGCATGCATACATAGATTATATTATGAGTAAGAGGGTGTTTGGGACTGCTTATTTTTTCTGCTTATCTGCAGAAAAGCACTTTTTGCATCCAAACACTGCCTGCTTTTCTGCTTTTAAAGCAGAAAAACAGTTTTTCATAAGCAAGTTAGGACCTGCTTATTTCGTGATAGTTATTTTATATTAAATTAAAATGATTTTTTACTCTCATTTTGAACATAAAACCTTTGATAAATGAATTTGACTGAAAATTTATATTAAAATTATTATTTTTACAAATATATTGCGTTTTCTATAAAATAATCAAATCCAAACACTGGTTCCAAAAGTACTTTTTGTACAAGTACTTATTTTTAAGCAGAAGCACAAGCAGAAAAAAAATTAGCAATTCCAAGCACCCATAAAATATTTTAGGTCTTATTAATATCTTCACTTGATTATTCTGGCATAACACTTGTCAGAAAATAGTCATGTTCACGTAAAACCATTCACATGTTTTATCTCTCAAACTTGACTGTAAATTGTGCTCATTCTTGTAATGATAATTTTAGTCTGCTTTCCTTTCAGTATCCAAAAGAAGTTGACTCCGGAAAAGTTTGATCTCTTCAAGGGCAAACTTATCAACTTGGGGATTACTACAATCAATATACTGATGATTAAATTTACTGCATATATATTAGTATTGCGGTTTGCGATTTGTGAGGGTGACACACAAGATAAGAAAGTTGCACAATATAATGCAGGCACATCTCCTTGCTACTTGACAGAGCTATTCTGGAACCAACTCTTTGCCTTGTATGTGCTGAACTGTGTTCAGATCTCAATTCTGAGCTCCCCTTGTTTCAGTCTGATGGATATAGTAAATAGATCACATTTAGTAAGAAGGCTTTTGAAGAGGCTGATAAGCTGAGGGCAGAAATGGGCCAGAAACGGCCACTGACCAAGAAGTGTATTGCAAGCTGGGTCATGTTATTTTGATTGGTGAGCTTATTAGGTAGAAAATAATTCCCAAAGAAATTGTTCATAACATTGCTCAGGTTAAATTTTGCTGTTTTTATTCTAGCAATCATAAAAAATATACTGAAATTTCGCATTTATATTTCTCATATTTTACTGGTTTTGTATGCTCATGGCCTATATTTCTCGTTGACTCTTGTAAGTTCAGTTAAGGCTTCAGTTTTTGGGTAACCATGGTGTCTCGCCTTTTAGCCGACTAATCCATGGGGCTAGAGCCCACTACCAGACTTGTGTTTTCAATATTCAAATTCTTAACTGCAATATTTCTTGACAATTCATGCGTGCTAAATCAAAATGAGTTTTGATTGTTTTGAATCAAAACCAATGGTCATACACAACAAAAGTCGGAAATTGAAAGATATAAGTCTGGGGGGTGTGCGTACTGTGTGTAATGCTTCAATGCTACGAGCTTCGGGAATACAATGGGATCTTCGTAAAGTTGATCATAAGTTTCAAACAGTTTTGTGTTTGTGTCATGTCTTTTCTTAAAAATATAAAAAGTTATTCGGTAACTTAACCAAAAACGTTAGAGTTCTACTATTCTCTTGCAATACATAATTGTATTATGATTATATTGATATTGGTCTGAAGAAAGCTTTTATCAATAGTCAAATAACGTTAATCTCTCTTAATTATGATAACATTCGAATTAACTAAAGGATAAAGTTGATCAAGTAGGTAAGGAAGGATTGAAATAGTACTTTTCTCAACTAAGTTATGGATTTTTATATTAATGAATCCTTTAATATTCTCCCTAAATCATGTGAAGAATATGTGGGAATATTTCGTTGAAAATGCGATAAGATTTTCTCAAAGACGTGTATTTGGGTTCAACGCATGACTAGGTTTAGCATTTCACATTGCCGATATAATTAATTGCGCAAGTATTACACAATGAAATGTGATTAATATCTTAGGGTGCGTTTGCCGTTTGGTATGCCGCCATCAATCACAATGAGAATGATTTTAATAGTAGTGGTGGGCCTTTCGGTATGAAAAATCCATGCCTTACCCTTTTGAGGTATATGGAGTATGGAGCATTTCTATCATTCATTACCATAGTTGTGGGCCCCCTTATCCTAAACAAACACATTTAATCACTTTCATAGTCATAGTGTCATTCCCATAGTCGGATACCAAACGCACCCTTAGTTAATACAGAAACCTCGGGAAAATCAACCTTTTTGTGATTTACAGGCCGATTTACGTGGCTTAACCATTATTTCTGTGAAAAAATACGGATAGAGTTGTAATATATAGGGGTGAGCTTGGTTCCGGAATCGCACAAAACTGATCCGAAATCAAGAGAACCGAGAACCAAAAAACACATATCATAGAAACCGAGAACCATACCGAAGAGCCTGTTTTGGTCCCGTTGGGTTCTTTGGTCCGGTTCGGGTATTTCAAACCGAGAATCTCTAAAAACTTCCAAACGTTCAATATCTTTATGTGTTTGCATTAATTTACGTCTAAACCATAAATAATATTAAATGATTAATTAAAGTATATAACAAAATATATGAGCTGTCATTAGTTCTTTGTATCTGAGCTACTGCTATTACCCCAAATGATGCAAACCTTGACCCAACAACAAATGTTGTCTACTTTTTGAAATTTTAATTATGGCTCTGAACAATATAATTAAAATAATAACCTAACTAGTTGATGTCAAAGCTATAAATCACTAACATATGATCTAATCCATGTTACAATATGACTTAAGAAACTCATATGAACATGTAAAAAGGTATAAGGAAAAGATTTTTTGATTTGTTTAACGTATCACGTAAAAAAAACTAAACGTCCCACACACATCTCCCATATTTAAAAGTCAAGTGGTTCTACACTTCTACGGTTTTGGAACCAATACCCGCGGTTCCTGATCGAATGAAATCAAAAACTGAAATTTATAATAATTAAAAACTAAGAACCGAACTGCAATTCTAAGATTCGGTTCAGGTTAAATCAATTCCGATTCAGTTCTCACTCAATTTGCTCACCCCTAATATACATCACTTTAAAAATTAAAAAGTGAGTCCGAAACATACTTACGTTACTTTTATCACAGAATATCTTCAAATTTATACTTGTTCATGTTGTTATTTCAAAATTGACCATAATCCATATATAGTTAGTTAAGCTCATTGAAACTTCGTCAAGTTACAAAACTGATAAACCCAAGCATGAATACATTTAGAACATTCTTAATTCAAAGGACAATCATTTTGGATCTACTTACCAAAATAATACTGTATAAAATATTAAAATATGAACGTTAAAGAAATAACGTTCTAGAAGCATAAGAAAATGAAGAAAGTGAAAGCATGTTTAAAATATAATTTCGTGTTCTTGTGCAAGTGTTTGAAGACTTGTGACATTTAATTAATGCGTATGTCAATGGAGGTTGTTACCTATTACAAAATGCAAGGAACAACCTGTAATTTCACATATTGCGATTTCATAAATTATTGGTACATCAATTTAATAGTTTACAAACTCTACCTAACCACTAGAATATTTGACCCTAAAAACACTCCATATATCACATAAATATGCGAAATACTACTGTAGTACAAGTGGAGTGCTGCAACATTCCCAGTTATAAAGCAGTTTTTTTTTTTTTTTTTTTTTTTTTTTTTTTTTTTGTATAAATAAATAAATTGTGGCGATCAATTTAATACTAGGTTCTAAGAATAAAACCACAACTTACAAGCCACAAGTATATAATACGGACTAACTACATATAGTATAGACTATAGATAATAGATTTACTTCTAGAAATGAAAGTCATGACTCCCCTAGGTCTCGACTCTTAGGTCCGACCTGCTACGACATACGAAGAATGACAATGTATCTGTTAGTAATGTATTTAGACTTTTTTTTGTAGTAATTTACTATGTATGTACATGTTATTTTGTAAAGGACATAATTTGTATTTTGATAATTTGATTCCAACGCCATTATTCTTGGCCATGTATTTGAAGTCAACTACAAATTCACAACATCACAATAAACTGTATGAGTTAATAAACATTAAAGAGCACAAGAGACGATGAATAGATATCCACTCATTTATTTGTAAGCGAAAATGCCAAATTGGTACCTTTCACCAGTTTATTATGTTCTAGAAGGCCATATATACCTACCAAACAATGTTTTGAAACCCGGGTTTGGGATCGACCCGGCCGAGTCATCGGGTCATCGGGTCACCGGGTCACCGGGTCAACCGGTTCGACCGCCGGGTCAACCCGGTTAGACCCGGTTTTATGCACATTTTCAAAAATTCATTTTCATAATAGCCTAATACTAATCCAAAATGAATGAACCTAAACATCAAAATGCAGTAAATAGCACAAGCTTTCAGTGCCATTTAAAACAAAAAAATAACCTTAAGGTTCAAGCACAGGGGTCCTAAACTCCTTAATCCCGCTTTGGATATCAGAACCGAATTCAATCTAATAAGCGGAAACTAATCACAAATATGGGTGAATATACACCATAAGAAAGTCATATCAAACAAAAATAGCACCTTAATAATGGAAAAAAAATAAAAATAAAGAGTCAAAATTAAAGAAAAAAAAATCCAAACCCGGCCGGGTTTCAAAACCCGGGTTGACCCGGGTCACTCAAAACCCGGCGGGTCTAACCGGTTGACCCGGTTTTAGAAACCCGGGTTTTTTTTGACCCGTTTTTTGACCGGGTACCGGTCCAACCGGTTGACCCGGCCGGGTCGACCCGGGTTTGAAAACATTGCTACCAAATATCTACCGTAAATGAAATGAACGTTCAGTGAACATTTCATAAAGCGTCCGGTAAAAAATTCGTTTATGTTCGTTTATTTATTAAATGAAAGAACATGAATAATGTTTTACGTTCGTTTAGTTAAATGAACGAACATGAACAAAAGTTGCGTCCATTCATTTATGTTGTAAACATCCGATTATGCATTCGTTAACGTTCGTTTATATTCATTTAATTATTTATGTTCGTATGTCATATCTTTTAATTGTATAATTTTAAAATTGGTTTGTTTAAACAAAACAACACTTATAAAAACAATATATTGTGCATAATTTAATAAATTTTATGTTTGTTTGTCTATGTTCATTTATATTCGATCATTTATGTTCGTTTAGCGTTTGTTTAGTGTATTAATTAACGAACATAAACGAACATGAACAACCCATTTTCTTAATAAACGAATATGAACAAGAAAATTCGTCCATTTAAGCGTTCATGTCCATTTATTCGTCCAGATAAAATTAAACGAACGAACATGAACAAGTCTCCGTTCGTGTTCGTCAGGTTCGTTTACAGCCCTAGTGGTGGTAATGACGGCTGCGAGATAAAAGTAGTGAGAAAGTGATGAAAGAGTATGATATGACACGTAGCGTGGCATTCTTGGCTCAGGTGGTTATTGGGATCTTTCGGAAAGATCTTCATGTACTGGCGAAATATCGCGACACTACCTCGAATGAGGCAGCGACACGTGGTATTATCGTGTAACGGTTTTTTTTGGATAAGTTCACTTGCATGTTCTTGCCATGGAGCTAGTTCTCCATGCAAGAATGTTTGTGTCCGACCAGGGTTTTGCCTGAAGTTGATTTTTCAGGCGATGTCTATTGGCTTTTGGCCTTGTGGGCCGGTTATAGTTGTGTGGCCTTTAGCCATTGGGGCTAAAACTCCTATACGCTATCATGCATGAAAATATTACAAGTATGAAATCCAAGTCAAAGCAAAACCTAGTTTTTTTTCTAAAAAGGTGGATCAATTAATTGGTCCATTTTTTAAGCAAGCCGTTATACACACTTTGATCATATTTAGTACGTTATATATCGAATGTTTAATAAAAGTTTTGAACACTGCGTAGTATTAGTTCAATAATGCATTTACATTTTTAGCACTATTACACTCATACATACACTTTATCAGAGGTCTTTCTGAAAGCAGTTTCTTTACCCTCGGTTTTACCCAAGAATAGGGGTATGATCTGTCTAGATTCTACCCCAATACCTTGCTCATGCGAGATTGGGTATCGTTGTCGTTGTTGTTGTTGTTGTTGTTGTTGTTGTTGTTGTTGTTGTTGTGCAATTTGATCATCATTGTGCATTACACTAACGTGGTGTTACAAAGAATCTAAGATAGTATTAGTGTTTAGTGTAAGCAATTTAAAGAATACCTTTTCCGTAGTTAATCGTTTATTAATTTTGTGCAATTGAAACAGAAGTCGATTTCAAGTTGATAAGGAAACGGACTGGTGATAAAATGCATAGTTTTCAAGTTTTTTACTTGTTTGGACTAGGTACATTTTGTGCCTATCAACTTTGGTTGTCTGTATCATTTCATAGCAGTTAGTTATGCAAATGGTGCTTTTAAGATGAGGAACCTCACTTGCACTTTTGTTCTTTTGCTATCTCTTGCTGAACGCAGATTTTCGTTGAACACTTTTCTAGTCTCTTGTTCCTCCAATATTTTGTGTGCAGAGACGAACCTACATTTAAAAATCGAAACCTTTGAGAAGCGATGTACAAATAATTTTAAGCCCTACCTTAAAACTAGAATGGGAGCTACCTTGCATTTAAATAAGAAGAAAGAAAGATAGCAAAAAGATTAAGAAAATGAGTGAAAATAGATCTTAAAATCTTGCTTTAATGGAGTTTATAAGATTCTATATCATATTTCCGTTGATAGAGAAGATGACCAAGAACCGAGGTCTTAATTTTATTCTTAAAGGGTTGCTTTTATTCGTTGTTATATTTTGATCTTCACACTTTCGTAAATTGTCAAAACTGCACACAGATCTATATTATAATTCTTGAACTTTTTGAAATGTCACATCTGGTTTTGATAAAACAAATAGATAGTTGCAAAAATCGTGAATCGGTAGTCGGTTAGTCGATCTTCTTGTTGCTTGTAATCGGTCTAGGCGGATTAATAAGTGGTTAATTGGATTGACATTTTCGGCATTTTTTGGGTATTCTCGGCAAGATTTTTCTAATAAAAACAACTTGTAATAGGTATAAACAATGACTATAATTGATTAAAACAAGTTTACGATGAGTTTTGGGTATTTTCGGAAAAATTTGCATGTTTCCAGCAAGTTAGACCACTGTTGACCACGGTTGACTGATTTGTTTAACCGATTTACACAAATAAAAAAGGTTGGTAGCCGATTAGTGCCTAAACTACGATTAATCCGCATTATAGGCTTTACTGACAACAGTTGTTAAAATTATACTAATATGTTAATAAAAAGATACTAATATAGATGGACCAAGGAAGAAGAAAAGCTTCTTGCGGAAACATGGATAGAAACTTCCCAAGACGAAGAAATGGGGAATAGCAAAACCGACGAGTACTTTTGGAACGAAATTCATAAAGCATTCAACGAGCGAACTGTTGGTGACCCTCGTACTAAAAATATGCTAACCGGTAAATGGTCGAGGCTAAATGGCGACTGCCAAAAATTTAACGCTATTTATAAGCATATTGGCCGTCGCAGTGGTGAAAATGATCATGATCAAATCGAGAATGCAACAAAGAGCTTTGAAGAACGCTTTGGTACGAGGGGTTTCAATTATGAACACGTTTGGGATGTTTTGAAGCAATACCCGAAATGGGATGCTGAAGATCCCATAGACGTTACATGTCTTGATGACATATTCGGGCCAGACAAGCGACCTCGTCCCGAAAGAACAAAATCGGAAACGTCGAGCGCGCGAGCTCCGGTGGGAGTCAAACGAGTATTTTTCGGACAACTATCGAAAGATGGGCAAGCGAAAGACGCTCAAGTGGCTACGTGTTCGAGGTGGAAGAAGGCGAGAGTAACAAAAGGCATTGGACGAAATGAGCAAAAGAGTGGAGAAAGAACAAAGATGTGGAGGCACAGAGGGTGGATAGAAACATGGTTGATTTAGAATTGGTTAATGAACCCGATAAAGAGGCGATTCTTCGCCAAAGACAAGCATCGATAACAAAGAAAATACCGAATCTCCCTCGGCCGACGACGAAATAAAATGTTTAATTTTCTTATAGTATTATGTGTTTTTTTTTTTTTTTTTTTTTATTATTAATTATTTATTTATTTTTTAATTCCAGGGTACACGTGCAGGGTGTGCAGGTTTTGTTGCATAGGTAAACATGTGCTATTGTGGTTTACTGC